>MJUT01005696.1:23195-35986 GCA_002080005.1 Gigantidas platifrons
TATTATTCCAGACTTCTTGTCTGAAACTGCTAAATGTTATTGTCTCTACAACCCTTTCATTCCAGGCTTCTTGTTTGAATCTGTTTAATGTCATTGTTACTACAACCCTATCATTCCAGGCTTCTTGTCTGAAACTGTTAAAAGTGATTGTCTCTACAACCCTATCATTCCAGGTTTCCTGTCTGAAACTGTTAAATATCATTGTGTTTACAACCCCATTATGCCAAGCTTCTTTCCTGAAACTGTTAAAAGTGATAGTCTCTACAACCCTATTATTCCAGGCTTCCTGTCTGAAACTGCTAAATGTCATTTTCTCTACAACTCTATCATTCCAGGCCTCCTGTCTGAAAATGTTGAATGTCATTGTCTCCACAACCCGATTATTCCAGACTTCTTTTCTGAAACTGTTAAAAGTGATTGTCTCTACAACTCTATTATTCCAGAATTCTCATCTGAAACTGTCAAATGTCATTGTCTCTACTACCCTAACATTCCAGGCTTCTTGTCTGAAACTGTTAAAAGTGATTGTCGTTACAACCCTATAATTCTAGGTTTCCTGTCTGAAACTGCTAAATGTCATTGTCTCAACAACCCTATCACTCCAGGCTTATTTTCTGAAACTGTCAAATGTCATGGTCTCTACAGACCTTTCATTCCAGGCTTCTTGTCTGAATCTCTTAAATGTCATTGTCTCTACAACCCTATTATTCCAGGCTTCTTGTCTGAAACTGCTAAATGTTATTGTCTCTACAACCCTTTCATTCCAGGCTTCTTGTTTGAATCTGTTTAATATCATTGTTACTACAACCCTATCATTCCAGGCTTCTTGTCTGAAACTGTTAAAAGTGATTGTCTCTACAACCTTATCATTTCAGGCTTTCTGTCTGAAACTGCTAAATGTCATTGTCTCAACAACCCTATCATTCGAGGCTTATTCTCTGAAACTGTGAAATGTCATGGTCTCTACAGCCCTATCATTCAAGGCTTCCTGTCTGAAACTGTTAAATGTCATTGTCTCTACTACCGTATCATTCCAGGCTTCTTGTCTGAAACTTTTAAATGTTATTTTCTCTGCAACCTTATCATTCCAGACTTGTTGCCTCAAACTGTTAAATGTTATTCTCTCTACAACCATATCATTCCAGTCTTCTTCTCTGAAACTGTCAAATGTCAAGGTATCTACAACCCTATCATTCCAGGCTTCTTGTCTGAAACTCTTTAATGTTATTGCCTCTGCAACCTTATCATCCCAGACTTGTTGCCTCAAACTGTTTAAATGTCATTATCTCTACAACAATATCATACCAGGCTTCTTGTCTGAAACTGTTAAATTTCATTGTCTCTACAACCTTATCATTCCAGACTGCTTGTGTGAAACCTTTAAATGTCATTGTCTTTACAACCCTATCGTTCCAGGCTTCTTGTCTGAAACTATTAAATGTCATTGTCTCAACAGCCCTATCATTCCAGGCTTCTTGTCTGAAACTGTTAAAAGTGATTGTCTCTACAACTCTATCATTCCAGGATTCTTGATTGAGACTGTTAAACGTCATTGTCTTTACAACCCTATCGTTCCAGGCCTCTTGTCTGAAACTGTTAAATGTCATTGCCTCCACTACCGTATCATTCCAAGCTTCTTGTCTGAAACTGTTAAAAGTGATTGTCTCTACAACCCTATCATTCCAGGCTTCCTGTCTGAAACTGTTAAATATCATTGTGTTTACAACCCCATTATGCCAAGCTTCTTTCCTGAAACTGTAAAATGTTATTGTCTCTACAACCCTATCATTCCAGGCTTCCTGCCTGAAACTGCTAAATGTCATTTTCTCTACTACTCTATCATTCCAGGCTTCTTGACTGAAACTGTTAAACGTCATTGTCTTTACAACCCTCTCGTTCCAGGCCTCTTGTCTGAAACTGTTAAATGTCATTTTCTCTACTACCCTAACATTCCAGGCTTCCTGTCTGGAAATGTTGAATGTCATTGTCTCTACAACCCGATCATTCCAGACTTCTTTTCTGAAACTGTTAAAAGGGATTTTCTCTACAACTCTATTATTCCAGAATTCTCGTCTGAAACTGTCAAATGTCATTGTCTCTACAACCCTATCATTTCAGACTTCCTGTCTGAAACTGCAAAATGTCATTTTCTCCACAACTCTATCATTCCAGGCTTCCTGTCTGAAACTGTTAAATGTCATTGTGTCTACAGCCCTATTATGCCAAGCTTCTTGTCTGAAACTGTTAAATGTTATTGTCTCTACAACCTTATCATTTCAGGCTTTCTGTCTGAAACTGCTAAATGTCATTGTCTCAACAACCCTATCATTCCAGACTTATTCTCTGAAACTGTCAAATGTCATTCTCTCTACAACCATATCATACCAGGCTTCTTGTCTGAAACTGTTAAATGTCATTGTCTCTACAACCTTATCATTCCAGACTGCTTGTGTGAAACCTATTAATGTCATTGTCTTTACAACCCTATCGTTCCAGGCTTCTTCTCTGAAACTGTTAAAAGTGATTGTCGCTACAACCCTATCATTCCAGGCTTCCTGTCTGAAACTGCTAAATGTCATTTTCTCTACAACTCTATCATTCCAGGCTTCTTGACTGAAACTATTAAACGTCATTGTCTTTACAACCCTCTCGTTCCAGGCCTCTTGTCTGAAACTGTTAAATGTCATTGTCTCTACTACCCTATCATTCCAGGCTTCTTGTCTGAAACTGTTAAAAGTGATTGTCTCTACAACCCTACCATTCCAGGCTTCCTGTCTGAAACTGCCAAATGTAATTTTCTCTACAACTTTATCATTCCAGGCCTCCTGTCTGAAAATGTTGAATGTCATTGTCTCCACAACCCGATCATTCCAGACTTCTTTTCTGAAACTGTAAAAAGTGATTGTCTCTACAACTCTATTATTCCAGAATTCTCGTCTGAAACTGTCAAATGTCATTGTCTCTACAACCTTTTCATTCCAGACTGTTTGTGTGAAACTTTTAAATGCCATTGTCTTTACAACCCTATCATTCCAGGCTTCTTGTCTGCAACTGTTAAAAGTGATCGTCTCTACAACCCTATCATTTCAGGCTTCCTGTCTGAAACTGCTAGATGTCATTTTCTCCACAACTCTATCATTCCAGGCTTCCTGTCTGAAACTGTTAAATGTCATTGTGTCTACAACCCTATTATGCCAAGCTTCTTGTCTGAAACTGTTAAATGTTATTGTCTCTACAACCTTATCATTCCAGGCTTCCTGTCTGAAACTGCTAAATGTCATTTTCTCTACAACTCTATCATTCCAGGCTTCTTGTCTGAAACTGTTAAATGTCATTGTCTCTAGTACCCTATCATTCCAGGCTTCTTGTCTGAAACGGTTTAAAGTGATTGTCTCTACAACCCTATCATTCCAGACTTCTTTTCTGAAACTGTAAAAAGTGATTGTCTCTACAACTCTATTATTCGAGAATTCTCGTCTGTAACTGTCAAATGTCATTGTCTCTACAACCTTTTCATTCCAGACTGCTTGTGTGAAACTTGTAAATGCCTTTGTATTTACAACCCTATCGTTCCAGGATTCTTGTCTGAAACTGGTAAATATCATTGTCTCTACTACCCTATCATTCAGGGCTTCTTGTCTGAAACTGTTAAAAGTGAATGTCTCTACAACTCTATCAATCCAGGCTTCGTGTCTGAAACTGTTAAATGTCATTGTGTCTACAACCCTTGTATGCCAAGCTTCTTGTCTGAAACTGTAAAATGTTATTGTCTCTACAACCTTATCATTTCAGGCTTTCTGTCTGAAACTGCTAAATGTCATTGTCTCAACAACCCTATCATTCCAGGCTTATTCTCTGAAACTGTCAACTGTCATGGTCTCTACAGCCCTATCATTCCAGGCTTCTTGTCTGAAACAGCTAAAAGTGATTGTCTCTACAACCCTATCATTCCAGGCTTCCTGTCTGAAATTGCTAAATGCCATTTTCTCTACTACTCTATCATTCCAGGCTTCTTGACTGAAACTGTTAAACATCATTGTCTTTACAACCCTCTCGTTCTAGGCCTCTTGTCTGAAACTGTTAAATGTCATTGTCTCTACTACCCTAACATTCCAAGCTTCTTGTCTGAAACTGTTAAAAGTGATTGTCGCTACAACCCTATCATTCCAGGTTTCATGTCTGAAACTGCTAAATGTCATTTTCTCTACAACTCTATCATTCCAGGCTTCCTGTCTGAAAATGTTGAATGTCATTGTCTCTACAACCCGATCACTCCAGACTTCCTTTCTGAAACTGATAAAAGTGATTGTCTCTACAACTCAATTATTCCAGAATTCTCTTCTGAAACTGTAAAAAGTGATTGTCTCTGCTACCCTATCATTCCAGGCTTCTTGTCTGAAACTGTTAAAAGTGATTGTCTCTACAACCCTATCATTCCAGGCTTCTTGACTGAAACTGTTAATCGTCATTGTCTTTACAACCCTCTCGTTCCAGACCTCTTGTCTGAAACTGTTAAATGTCATTGTCTCTACTACCCTATAGTTCCAAGCTTCTTGTCTGAAACTGTTAAATGTCATTGTATCTACTACCCTATCATTCCAGGCTTCTTTTCTGAAACTGTTAAAAGTGATTGTCTCTACAACCCTATCATTCCAGGCTTCCTGTCTGAAACTGTTAAATGTCATTGTCTTTACAACCCTCTCGTTCCAGGCCTCTTGTCTGAAACTGATAAATGGCATTGTCTCTACTACCCTATCATTCCAGGCTTCCTGTCTGAAAATGTTGAATGTCATTGTCTCTACAACCCGATCACTCCAGACTTCCTTTCTGAAACTGATAAAAGTGATTGTCTCTACAACTCAATTATTCCAGAATTCTCGTCTGAAACTGTCAAATGTCATTGTCTCTACAACCTTTTCATTCCAGACTGCTTGTGTGAAACTTTTAAATGTCATTGTCTTTACAACCCTACCATTCCAGGCTTCTTGTCTAAAACTGTTAAAAGTGATTGTCTCTACAACCTTATCATTCCAGGCTTCGTGTCTGAAACTGCTAAATGTCATTTTCTCTATAACTCTATCATTCCAGGCTTCTTGATTGAAACTGTTAAACGTCATTGTCTCTACTACCCTATCATTCCAGGCTTCTTGTCTGAAACTGTTAAAAGTGATTGTCTCTACAACCCTATCATTCCAGGCTTCCTGTCTGAAACTGCTAAATGTAATTTTCTCTACAACTCTATCATTCCAGGCTTCTTGACTGAAACTGTAAAAAGTGATTGTCTCTACAACCCTATTATTACAGGCTTCTTGTCTGAAACTGTTAAAAGTGATTGTCTCTACAACCCTATCATTCCAGGCTTCTTGACTGAAACTATTAATCGTCATTGTCTTTACAACCCTCTCGTTCCAGGCCTCTTGTCTGAAACTGTTAAATGTCATTGTCTCTACTACCCTATCGTTCCAGGCTTCTTGTCTGAAACTGTTAAATGTCATTGTCTCTACAGCCCTATCATTCCAGGCTTCCTGTCTGAAACTGCTAAATGTCATTTTCTCCACAACTCTATCAATCCAGGCTTCCTGTCTGAAACTTTTAAATGTCATTGTGTCTACAACCCTAGTATGCCAAGCTTCTTGTCTGAAACTGTAAAATGTTATTGTCTCCACAACCTTATCATTTCAGGCATTCTGTCTGAAACTGCTAAATGTCATTGTCTCAACAACCCTATCATTCCAGGCTTATTCTCTGAAACTGTCAACTGTCATGGTCTCTACAGCCCTATCATTCCAGGCTTCTTGTCTGAAACTGCTAAATGTCATTTTCTCTACAACTCTATCATTCCAGGCTTCCTGTCTGAAAATGTTGAATGTCATTGTCTCTACAACCCGATCATTCCAGACTTCCTTTCTGAAACTGATAAACGTGATTGTCGCTACATCTCTATCATTCCAGGTTTCCTGTCTGAAACTGCTAAATGTCATTTTCTCTACAACTCTATTATTCCAGAATTCTCGTCTGAAACTGTCAAATGTCATTGTCTCTAAAACATTTTCATTCCAGAGTGTTTGTGTGAAACTTTTAAATGCCATTGTCTTTACAACCCTATCATTCCGGGCTTCTTGTCTGAAACTGTTAAAAGTGATTGTCTCTACAACCCTTTCATTTCAGGCTTCCTGTCTGAAAGTGCTAAATGTCATTTTCTCCACAACTCTATCATTCCAGGCTTCC
Organism: Gigantidas platifrons; assembly: GCA_002080005.1. NCBI lineage: Eukaryota > Metazoa > Mollusca > Bivalvia > Mytilida > Modiolidae > Gigantidas > Gigantidas platifrons. The sequence goes on from MJUT01005696.1 coordinate 29,424, forward strand.
TGTCTGAAACTGTTAAATGTCATTGTGTCTACAACCCTATTATGCCAAGCTTCTTGTCTGAAACTCTTAAATGTTATTGTCTCTACAACCTTATCATTTCAGGCTTTCTGTCTGAAACTGCTAAATGTCATTTTCTCTACAACTCTATCATTCCAGGCCTCCTGTCTGCAAATGTTGAATGTCATTGTCTCCACAACCCGATCATTCCGGACTTCTTTTCTGAAACTGTCAAAAGTGATTGTCTCTACAACTCTATTATTCCAGAATTCTCGTCTGAAACTATCAAATATCATTGTCTCTACAACCTTTTCATTCCAGACTGTTTGTGTGAAACTTTTAAATACCATTGTCTTTACAACCCTATCATTCCAGGATTCTTGTCTGAAACTGTTAAAAGTGATTGTCTCTACTACCCTATCATTCCAGACTTCTTTTCTGAAACTGTAAAAAGTGATTGTCTCTACAACTCTATTATTCCAGAATTCTCGTCTGAAACTGTCAAATGTCATTGTCTCTAAAACATTTTCATTCCAGACTGTTTGTGTGAAACTTTTAAATGCCATTGTCTTTACAACCCTATCATTCCGGGCTTCTTGTCTGAAACTGTTAAAAGTGATTGTCTCTACAACCCTTTCATTTCAGGCTTCCTGTCTGAAACTGCTAAATGTCATTTTATCCACAACTCTATCATTCCAGGCTTCCTGTCTGAAACTGTTAAATGTCATTGTGTCTACAACCCTATTATGCCAAGCTTCTTGTCTGAAACTGTTAAATGTTATTGTCTCTACAAACTTATCATTTCAGGCTTTCTGTTTGAAACTGCTAAATGTCATTGTCTCAACAACCCTCTCGTTCCAGGCCTCTTGTCTGAAACTGTTAAATGTCATTGTCTCTACTACCCTATCATTCCAGACTTCTTTTCTGAAACTGTAAAAAGTGATTGTCTCTACAACTCTATTATTCCAGAATTCTCGTCCGAAACTGTCAAATGTCATTGTCTCTACAACCTTTTCATTCCAGATTGCTTGTGTGAAACTTTTAAATGCCATTGTCTTTACAACCCTATCGTTCCAGGATTCTTGTCTGAAACTGGTAAATATCATTGTCTCTACTACCCTATCATTCAGGGCTTCTTGTCTGAAACTGTTAAAAGTGAATGTCTCTACAACCCTATCATTCCAGGCTTCCTGTCTGAAACTGCTTAATGTCATTTTCTCCACAACTCTATCATTCCAAGCTTCCTGTCTTAAAATGTTGAATGTCATTGTCTCTACAACCCGATCATTCCAGACTTCCTTTCTGAAACTGATAAAAGTGATTGTCTACAACTCCATTATTCCAGAATTCTCGTCTGAAACTGTAAAACGTCATTGTCTTTACAACCCCCTCGTTCCAGGCCTCTTGTCTGAAACTATTAAAAGTGATTTTCTCTACAACCCTATCATTCCAGGCTTCCTGTCTGAAACTGCTAAATGTCATTTTCTCCACAACTCTATCATTCCAGGCTTCCTGTCTGAAACTGTTAGATGTCATTGTGTCTACAACCCTATTATGCCAAGCTTCTTGTCTGAAACTGTCAAATGTTATTGTCTCTACAACCTTACCATTTCAGGCTTTCTGTCTGAAACTGCTAAATGTCATTGTCTCAACAATCCTATCATTCCAGGCTTCTTGTCTGAAACTTTTAAAAGTGATTGTCTCTACAACCCTATCATTCCATGCTTCCTGTCTGAAACTGCTAAATGTCATTTTCTCTACAACTCTATCATTCCAGGCTTCTTGACTGAAACTGTTAAACGTCATTGTCTTTACAACCCTCTCGTTCCAGGCCTCTTGTCTGAAACTGTTAAAAGTGATTATATCTACAACCCTATCATTCCACGCTTCCTGTCTGAAAAGGTTGAATGTCATTGTCTCTACAACCCGATCATTCCAGACTTCTGTTTCTGAAACAGTTAAAAGTTATTGTCTCTACAACTGAATTATTCCAGAATTCTCGTCTGAAACTGTCAAAAGTAATTGTCTCTACAAATTTTTCATTCCAGACTGCTTGTGTGAAACTTTTAAATGCCATTGTCTTTACAGCCCTATCGTTCCAGGATTCTTGTCTGAAACTGGTAAATATCATTGTCTCTACTACCCTATCATTCAGGGCTTCTTGTCTGAGACTGTTAAAAGTGAATGTCTCTACAACCCTATCATTCCAGGCTTCCTGTCTGAAACTGCTAAATGTCATTTTCTCCACAACTCTATCAATCCAGGCTTCCTGTCTGAAACTGTTAAATGTCATTGTGTCTACAACCCTAGTATGCCAAGCTTCTTGTCTGAAACTGTAAAATGTTATTGTCTCTACAACCTTATTATTTCAGGCATTCTGTCTGAAACTGCTAAATGTCATTTTCTCCACAACTCTATCATTCCAGGCTTCCTGTCTGAAACTGTTAAATGGCATTGTGTCTACAACCCTATTATGCCAAGCTTCTTGTCTAAAACTGATAAATGTTATTGTCTCTACAAACTTATCATTTCAGGCTTCTTGTCTGAAACTGCTTACAGTGATTGTCGTTACAACTCTATCATTCCAGGTTTCCTGTCTGAAAATGTTGAATGTCATTGTCTCTACAACCCGATCATTCCAGACTTCCTTTCTGAAACTGATAAAAGTGATTGTCTCTACAACTCAATTATTCCAGAATTCTCGTCTGAAACTGTCAAATGTCATTGTCTCTACAACTCTATCATTTCAGGCTTCCTGTCTGAAAATGTTGAATGTCATTGTCTCTACAACCCGATCATTCCAGACTTCCTTTCTGAAACTGATAAAAGTGATTGTCTCTACAACTCAATTATTCCAGAATTCTCGTCTGAAACTGTCAAATGTCATTGTCTCTACAACCTTTTCATTCCTGACTGCTTGTGTGAAACTTTTAAATGTCATTGTCTTTACAACCCTACCATTCCAGGCTTCTTTTCTGAAACTGTTAAAAGTGATTGTCTCTACAACCCTATCATTCCAGGCTTCGTGTCTGAAACTGCTAAATGTCATTTTCTCTACGACTCTATCATTCCAGGCTTCTTGACTGAAACTGTTAAACGTCATTGTCTTTACAACCCTCTCGTTCCAGGCCTCTTGTCTGAAACTGTTAAATGTCATTGTCTCTACTACCCTATCGTTCCAGGCTTCTTGTCTGAAACTGTTAAATGTCATTGTCTCTACAGCCCTATCATTCCAGGCTTCTTGTCTGAAACTGTTAAAAGTGATTGTCTCTACAACCCTATCATTTCAGGCTTCCTGTCTGAAACTGCTAAATGTCATTTTCTCCACAACTCTATCATTCCAGGCTTCCTGTCTGAAACTGTTAAATGGCATTGTGTCTACAACCCTATTATGCCAAGCTTCTTGTCTAAAACTGATAAATGTTATTGTCTCTACAAACTTATCATTTCAGGCTTTCTGTTTGAAACTGCTAAATGTCATTGTCTCAACAACCCTCTCGTTCCAGGCCTCTTGTCTGAAACTGTTAAATGTCATTGTCTCTACTACCCTATCATTCCAGACTTCTTTTCTGAAACTGTAAAAAGTGATTGTCTCTACAACTCTATTATTCCAGAATTCTCGTCTGAAACTGTCAAATGTCATTGTCTCTACAACCTTTTCATTCCAGACTGCTTGTGTGAAACTTTTAAATGCCATTGTCTTCACAACCCTATCGTTCCAGGATTCTTGTCTGAAACTGGTAAATATCATTGTCTCTACTACCCTATCATTCCAGGCTTCTTGTCTGAAACTCTTAAAAGTGATTGTCGCTACAACCCTATCATTCCAGGTTTCGTGTCTGAAACTGCTAAATGTTATTTTCTCTACAACTCTATCATTCCAGGCTTCCTGTCTTAAAATGTTGAATGTCATTGTCTCTACAACCCGATCATTCCAGACTTCCTTTCTGAAACTGATAAAAGTGATTGTCTACAACTCCATTATTCCAGAACTCTCGTCTGAAACTCTAAAACGTCATTGTCTTTACAACCCCCTCGTTCCAGGCCTCTTGTCTGAAACTTTTAAATGCCATTGTCTTTACAACCCTACCATTCCAGGCTTCTTGTCTGAAACTATTAAAAGTGATTTTCTCTACAACCCTATCATTCCAGGCTTCCTGTCTGAAACTGTTAAATGTCATTTTCTCCACAACTCTATCATTGCAGGCTTCCTGTCTGAAACTGTTAGATGTCATTGTGTCTACAGCCCTATCATTCCAGGCTTCTTGTCTGAAACTGTTAAAAGTGATTGTCTCTACAACCCTATCATTCCAGGCTTCCTGCCTGAAACTGCTAAATGCCATTGTCTCTACTACACTAACACTCCAGGCTTCTTGTCTGAAACTGTTAAAAGTGATTGTCTCTACAACCCTATCATTCCAGGCTTCCTATCTGAAACTGCTAAATGTCATTTTCTCTACAACTCTATCATTCCAGGCTTCCTGTCTGAAAATGTTGAATGTCATTGTCTCTACAACCCGATCATTCCAGACTTCTTTTCTGAAACTGTTAAAAGTGATTGTCTCTACAACTCTATTATTCCAGAATTCTCGTGTGAAACTGTCAAATGTTATTGTCTCTACAACCTTTTCATTCCAGACTGTTTGTGTGAAACTTTTAAATGTCATTGTCTTTACAACCCTCTCATTCCAGGCTTCTTGTCTGAAACTGTTAAAAGTGATTCTCTCTACAACCCTATCATTCCAGGATTCCTGTCTGAAACTGTTAAATGTTATTGTGTCTACAGTCTACAACCCTATTATGCCAAGCTTTCTGTCTGAAACTGCTAAATGTCATTGTCTCAACAACCCTATCATTCCAGGCTTATTCTCTGAAACTGCTAAATGTCATTGTCTCAACAACCCTATCATTCCAGGCTTCTTGTCTGAAACTGGTAAATATCATTGTCGCTACTGCCCTATCATTCCAGGCTTCCTGTCTGAAACTGTAAAATGGCATTGTGTCTACAACCCTATAATGCCAGGCTTCTTGTCAGAAACTGTTAAAAGTGATTGTCTCTACAGCCCTATCATTCGAGGCTTCCTGTCTGAAAATGCTAAATGTCATTTTCTCTACAACTCTATCATTCCAGGCCTCCTGTCTGAAAATGTTGAATGTCATTGTCTCCACAACCCGATCATTCCAGACTTCTTTTCTGAAACTGTAAAAAGAGATTGTCTCTACAACTCTATTATTCCAGAATTCTCGTCTGAAACTGTAAAATGTAGTTGTCTCTACCAATTTTACATTCCAGACTGCTTGTGTGAAACTTTTAAATGCCATTATCTTTACAACCCTATCGTTCCAGGATTCTTGTCTGAAACTGGTAAATATCATTGTCTCTACTACTCTATCATTCCAGGCTTCTTGTCTGAAACGGTTAAAAGTGATTGTCTCTACAACCCTATCATTCCAGGCTTCCTGTCTGAAACTGCTAAATGTTATTGTCTCAACAACCCTATCATTCCAGGCTTATTCTCTGACACCGTCAAATGTCATGGTCTCTACAGCCCTATCATTCCAGGCTTCTTGTCTGAAACGGTTAAAAGTGATTGTCTCTACAACCCTATCATTCCAGGCTTCCTGTCTGAAACTGCTAAATGTCATTGTCTCAACAACCCTATCATTCCAGGCTTATTCTCTGACACTGTCAAATGTCATGGTCTCTACAGCCCTATCATTCCAGGCTTCCTGTCTGAAACTGCTAAATGTCATTTTCTCTACACATCTATCATTCCAGGATTCTTGACTGAAACTGTTAAACGTCATTGTCTTTACAACCCTCTCGTTCCAGGCCTCTTGTCTGAAACTGTTAAATGTCATTGTCTCTACTACCCTAACATTCCAGGCTTCTTGTCTGAAACTGTTAAAAGTGATTGTATCTACAACCCTATCATTCCAGGCTTCCTGTCTGAAAAGGTTGAATGTCATTGTCTCTACAACCCGATCATTCCAGACTTCTTTTTCTGAAACTGTTAAAAGTGATTGTCTCTACACATTTTTCATTCCAGACTGCTTGTGTGAAACTTTTAAATGCCATTGTCTTTACAACCCTATCGTTCCAGGATTCTTGTCTGAAACTGGTAAATATCATTGTCTCTACTACCCTATCATTCCAGGATTCTTGTCTGACACTGATAAATATAATTTTCTCCACAACTCTATAATTCCAGGCTTCATGTCTGAAACTGTAAAATGGCATTGTGTCTACAACCCTATAATGCCAAGCTTCTTGTCTGAAACTGTGAAATGTTATTTTCTCTACAACCTTATCATTTCAGGCTTTCTGTCTGAAACTGCTAAATGTCATTGTCTCAACAACCCTATCATTCCAGGATTATTCTCTGAAACTGTCAAATGTCATGGTCTCTACAGCCCTATCATTCCAGGCTTCTTGTCTGAAACTCTTAAATGTCATTGTCTCTACTACCCTTTCATTCCAGGCTTCTTGTCTGAAACTGTTAAAAGTGATTGTCTCTACAACCCTATCATTCCAGGCTTCCTGTCTGAAACTGCTAAATGTCATT
>MJUT01005705.1:7528-17910 GCA_002080005.1 Gigantidas platifrons
ATCTAAATACGTAATTTTCTCAATAAGTTCTAAAAATTGTAAAAATACAATAATTCATACTTTTATACATATAAAATTCTTTATACGATACGTAAACAAATTTCTATAGCAACATATAAATAAAGGATGTGCAGACATCCGGAAGTAACGTGTGCCGGTCGGTAAAGTAAATAGAACAGCCAAAACTGTATGTGTACTGTGTTATTGTCGGCCGCTAGGAATTTGACAGATTCCACAAAGTTAACGAATTGACAGGCCGCCAAAGTGAAATGGATATATCCAGATGGACTAAAGGATTCACGTTATAAGTGTGAGTACTGCTGTCAAAGCGTAATAACTGTGTTTTAACCGACAAGTGATAATTTTCAAAGTGACACGTTACGTCCAGTGCGCATGCACATTTACATAAATAACCTGGCAAGCAAGGTGCCCGCCTGGCCGTTAAGGGCTGACAGTTAACTGAAGATGAAATTACGAGAGAAAATCAATGCAGTGACGAATCGGCAGTGGACTGGTAACAACATTACTACAATTTATGTCAATAATATATGTACAACAAGGCGACAATCGCAATATTTATATTCAACCATCAATCGTAAATTTACAAAATTGAGCACATGCTACTGGAAGTGAAAATGTGAAAATGATCGAAGTTAAAAGCAGACGTCATTCATTCAAGTCACGAAAATGTTGCTCCTGGCTAATTCAACGTTTATCTCATTCACTTGAAGGTTGGATTTACTTAATAATTTAACAAGTGGTGTTCAATAATTTATGGAGAAAGAAAAATAATTAATTCCAATTATGTCAATTATTCAAAGTGTCTAATTCATTAATAAAATCATTGAACTTATTATATTTAGCTAATATTGAAATTAAATATGCAAAAAACATTTGTCATGACAATTCTAGTCACAGCACATGAAAAATATATACAAGTCAAACATGAATTCAGTTATACTCATGACAATTACTGGTAAAATTCATACTCGATATGTACAACTCTCTATAATCCAGTAAAAGTACAATGCAAAATTGCGAAAAAAATACAGGTGTTTGTACACATGAACTAATGTAACACAATAATCACTTTGAGTAAATGTACCTGAGATGGTACCCTACATTTTACCCCCTCGTTAAACATTTAGCGTCCTCGCAAATGTTTTAATTAGTGTCAAATCTGTCAGGATAAAAGAAAATTGCTATTAATAGTAGTACAGTTCTAATTATCAAATGTTGGCGTCATGACTTAAGTAAAATATTTCCTTCTTTATTTCAGAAATGGCAATATCTGGAGATATCATCAGAATTTTGTACGGGACTACTAGATCAATTAACTGATGAAAAAATTGAAGTAAAAGAAGTATGGCATACATATGGGCCTTGCAGTAAATTTGGTTTACATAAGAACTTTAATATCGGACAACAATAGTGCAACCAGGAAACAATTACAGTCGATCAGTACTATTCAACAATATTCAAGATTTCTCATCATCAGTAAGTCGAAATTGGGAACAAGAACTGTGCGAACAAATGGCTGCTGATGTTCAATATGAAGAAGATGCAGCAAATTGTAGGAAATAAATTGCTAATCATACTAATTGCATCCTAATACATAACTTAAATTACTACATTACATGCAAAATATTTTATATAAAAGAAAGCACGACTTTGGCAAAATCTGAAAATTTCCTTTTAAGCATATAAAGTAAGTGACAAATTTTCTTTCAAATAAACGGTACATTGTGTTTTTCTCTGGAACCTTCTGAACAAAAATGCATTTTTGGTAAACATTTTTTTTTCTTTCAAAAAATACTAAATTTAATATCTTCCTTAAAAAAAACAACTTGATTTTCATTTTAACTTATCGATCTCTTTGGTAAAATAAAAATCATGTAAAAATTGATCAATTACATTAACTTAATTACTGGTATTTCAAGTAAATTCATTTACCTCTAAATAATCACTATTTGAAACATATAATTCTAAATGTTAAATTTCAAAAATTTAAACACTATAGTGAATTTCAAAATATATAAACATTATATTACTATGGTCCTTTAATAACACCTTCTTCAATACTAAATTACTAAATTTTACAGAATAAAAATTAAAATTCAGTCTTTCATTATAACGGCTGACTTTACTTTTGGACTAGGTGGTTGAACAGCTGCTGCATTCGTCTGGCTCCGGCAGTATGGACGAACCCTAGTGGAACGGGAAACACGTCGGTTGGGTGGGTTCTGTAGCCTCTGTTGAGTCCGTTCCACTTGACGTACTTGTCCCCTAAGAAAGGAGACGTCTGACGACAAAGTAGTTGTATTGCGGTTTAGCCGCTCCAGCTCCCTCAAAACAAGCTCATGAGATGCTGTTAGAGTCTGCATGGCTTTCAATAAGCTGTTCTGACAGTTGCAGTCTGTTTGTGTGTGTGCAACTGTGGTGGTGGTCAACACACTTGCCTGGGGGGTGGAGGCATCAGGTGTAGATGTACGTACACCGTTCACTGGTGAATCAAAAAAATCATCCCCCAAAAGGTCCTGCAGAATGTTAACAGATGATCTGTCATGTTCTGCATCTTCTTGCAGAATCCTCCTCACTGGTGAGGTCACTTGAGGAGAATATGGCTCTACAACTGGCTCATATCCTGATTCATTTAAATGGTCTAAAGGCAGGTACCTTGCTATATTGGGCGTCATTCGTTGACTAGTAGCTGCTGGTGTGCTACTACATGTAGCTGAAGATAAGGGCTGGTGAGCTTCTGGCTGTCCAAAGTTTAAGTGGCCAATAGAAACGCTACTGCTAGATGTCCCTTGAAATTTCATGACTGCAGGCGTAGGCATTGCCATAGCTGGCACAGAAGAAGAATAGTAGGGCGGCTGTCTGGGTTGAATAACTGTAGATGCTGGCATCACAGTTGCCTGGGCAGGTTGTCCTCTCGCCTTGCTGGCCCAATACTGCCGACTCTCGACAGGCGTCAATTGCCTATAGTCTGGCTCTGCAGGGTTGTAATTAAACATGTGGGGATTAGTGCTCGCTTTCAGGTACATTTCTTCCCCAAGAAACTTCCCCTCTTTGGCAAGAGAATTCCTATGGTTGATATGTGGCTGGAAAGACTTGATATGGTTTGCCAGTGATCTATAGTCTGTGCTTCTGTACAAGCAGAGAGTACAAAAATAGGGTGCCTGGTCCAATGGCAAGTGCCTTTTCCACAGGTGAGCCTCTACCCTGCTTCTCTCTGCAATGTAAACTTCTGGCATGTGGCATCTAAGACACTGGTATGCCAATCCCCTCTTTGACAAATTTGCTGCGTAATGTTGAGACATCTGAAAAACAACAGGCATATTTTGAGCCCCCTGAATATAGCTTTCAGGTGACTTGCCCATTGCAGTTTTTAATCATATTAATCTGTAGGATTTCATGGATTTTGAACTTCCTATTCTAAAAGTACACATGACCTTAAGAGCAAAAACAACAAAAAAACAAATTTTTATTTCGAAAAATATTATCTGTGCAGTGATCCTGGCTTAATTTTCTGTACTTTTTATATTTTGTATCCACTTTGGATTAGTTTTTCCTTTGTAGGGTTTTAATTTGTCATGATTGACAACCTTTCTTTTCCCATGCCCGTCCATTTGGATTTCATAGTTTAAGTCGTTTATTTTCTTGGTTATTAAACATGGTCCCATATATAGGGGTTGCAGTTTGGGACAATCCCCTACTTTTCTGTTTTCGTTTAAGTACCACACCTTCTCTCCCACCTTATATTGTAGTAACTTTGAGTTACTGTCATAATAATCTTTACGTCTTTTTGCATTAACTTGTAAATGTTTTCGTGCAACACAATGAGCCTTTTGCAAACGTTCTCTTACTTTCAAAGCATATTCACCCCATATACATGTAGTTTCCTGAGTTTTGCAAATAGAGTTCCCTTCAGCGACTATCTCACATGGGAGTCTTACTTCCCGTCCCAACATCAATAAATTTGGGGTGAGTCATGGGGGCTGGCCCTATATGCACCCGCTAAACATCCCAAATTCAAATCCCAATCAGTTTGCTCCCCTCGAAGATAGGATTTTATCATCAGTATTATGCTTCGGTTAAATCTTTCAGTCTGTCCGTTACACTTAGGATTTCTCGGACTTGTCCTGGTTTTTCTGATATCCAAGAGTTTACACAACTCTTGGAAAACTTGACTCTCATAATTTCTACCCTGGTCTGTATGCAAAGCTAGGGGTGTACCATAGCGACATATCACTTCGTTAAGTATTAACTGTGCACATGTAACAGCAGTTTGATCTGCCACTGGGAAAATTTCTACCCACTTGGTAAAATAATCGGTGACAACTAATAAATATCGATGATTTCTGGGGGTTATAGGTAAGGGGCCTAAAATGTCTGTGGCTAAACGGTCAAGTGGTGCGCCCACCGGCATTTGTCCTAAAGGAGCTTTAATATTCTTGGGAGGTGGTTTATTAGCACCACATACATCACATTGACTTATCCAGATATCAACATCCTCCCTCATTTCATACCAATAGTATCTTTGTATTAATTTCCCTTTCGTCTTCTTTGTGCCCAAATGGCCAGAGAAAACAGAATTATGAAGATTTCTCAGGACCTCTTCTTTCAATTTAATTGGGACCATAAATTGATAATGCTCTTGTGTGCCATCTCGGCGGCAAAACATTTTGCACAGCAACCCATCTTTTATCTCTATGGAACCCCATAGATGCCAATAATGTCTTGTAGCAGCACTATTTTGCTTTACTTCAGTGTTTGTGGGTCTTTGGTCACTTTCTTTCCACTTGAAAAGGGGACCGAGGTCAGGGTCATCCTGCTGTAGTTTTTGCAGTTCACTTCGTGAATGACCCCCTTCCCAAGGAGTCCAGATATTATGGTATTCAACTTGCTGTCTGGTTTTAACAGCACATATGGGGACAGTTTTGCTTTCGTTTTCACTAGGAGCTTGACCTTGCTCATGTACTCCTTGACCTAAGTAGCCTGATAATTTAACAAGAGAGCTTTCCATATCAATGGCTCTTTTATGGCACTTTTTACAAGGACCACACTTTAAATTCTCTAAATTATCAACCACAGGGCAATCACAATCTCGAGGGTGTTGGCATCTCGACATAGCATCTGCATTAGCATGTTTTGATCCTTGTCTATATTCTATGGTAAAGTCAAAGGGTGATAGTATTTCTAGCCACCTGGCTATTCTACCTTTGGGTTCTCGTAAACTGAAAAGCCAGATCAAAGCTTGGTGATCTGTCCTAAAGCAAAATTTTCTCCCTAAGAGATACTGCCTGTAATACTCAACAAAGTATCTGACAGCAAGGAGTTCTTTATCCGTTACACAATAGTTCTTTTCCGCTTTATTTAACGTGCGACTACCATACGAAATGACCTTCAACTGACCATCTTGCATTTGGCTTAAAACAGCCCCGACTGCTATGTCAGAAGCATCGGTGTCTAAACAAAATCCACCTTTATCTTGGGGAAAAGCCATTATTTCAGTACTGGTAAATGCACTCTTTAATTTTTCGAATGCTGCTTGGCATTCGTCTGTCCAATTAAACCCTTTGTTTTTCTTTGTTAGTTCAGTTAGTGGTTTTACTAAACTAGAAAAGGACTTAACAAATTTCCGGTAGTAACTACCCATTCCCAACACTTGTTTCACTTCTGTAACTGTTTTGGGGGTAGGCCAAGTTAAAATTTTGACAACATTATCTGGATTAGGTTGGACTCCCTTTTCAGAAACTAAATGACCTAGGAAAGTAACTTCAGTTCTAAAAAACTGGCATTTTTCAGGTTTTAATTTTAGTCCGACCTCCATTATTCTTTGTAAAACTATATCTAACCTATCAGTATGCTCTTGGAAATTTTTGCCATATACTATGATATCGTCCAAATATATAAGGCAAATTTGCCATTGAAGCCCATTTAAAACTAATTCCATCAAACGTTGGCACGTGGCGGGACCTCCACAAACGCCAAATGGCATATTTCGAAATTCATACAAGCCATACTTGGTAGCAAAAGCTGTTTTCGGTATATCTTCTGATTTAACAGGAATTTGGTGAAAACCACTAGTAAGATCACATGTTGAAAATAGGGTGGCACCAGCCACTGCATCAAGACAGTCTTGAATTCTGGGCAGAGGGTATGCGTCTTTAAGAGTTCTTGCATTTAACGCACGATAATCAATACAGGGTCTGACCTTGCCACATTTCTTACGCAATAAAAGTAAAGGGCTTGCCCAAGGAGAACTAGATTTTTGAATAACCCCTTGATCTAACATTTGAGTAACTATCTTTCTCTCTTCCTCTGCAAAGGCTAGGGGAACTCTCCTAGGGGGTTGTTTTACTGGTTTGGAATCGCCAGTATCGATAGCATGCTCAATCAAATGGGTACGACCCAAATCGGTTTCATTAGTTGAAAATACGTCTGTAAATTTACATAAAAGTGCCCTAATTGTTTCATTTTCTTCACTAGTACGCCCTGCTGAGGCTTCAGAATATAATTCTTGTAAATGTTTTGGTACATCCCCACTTTTTTCCCCATCAGATGTACTCTTTTTAGCAATGTTTCGGATAAGACCGGCATTTGTCTGCCATGTAACTTGTTTATTGATAGAAAAATCAATGCGTCTAATTCTGTCAAAGTTTTCTGTATCTCTGTCATTTTCAGAACAAAACAAAACTATAGGTTGCAAATCTGCCCTTTCTGCAAACCCTACTACTGTATCTTGGTTGATTTTAACCTCCTGATCAAAATGGGTTCATAACTCTGACTTTATTTGTAACCTCTTGACTTATATCAACCAAACTGGCAGCCATAGTTACAGGATTATTTTCAACAAAATAAGGATTAGGTTCTATCACATAATCTTGGGGACTAGATACAGGATCAGAATTAAATTTGTCAACAAATACATCTATAATCATTTCACTCTGGGGAGGGACAACAAAGTTATCAGCAGACCTGACTTTTCTAACAGGTTCGGGTGATGTAATCTGGATACATGGAATTGTTACTCCGTCTAACAGTATAGTTCCTTCAGACAACTTAATATCAAATATCAGCTGGGCCTTGTACCCCATTCATTAATATATCTAACCCCAACAGTGCTTCGTCTTCAATTTCTGCAACTATAAATTCTTTTTCTAGAATCAAAGTTTCTAATTTCAAGTTAAAAATTGCCTTTCCCTTTTCAACTAATGGTTGACCATTTAGATGCCAAAGATCTTGACTTTTCAAGTTTGGGCCTTTGAGACTCTGGAATTTTTCTAAAAGCTTTATAAGATAGAACGGTACGAGCAGCACCTGTGTCGGCTGTAAAAGTCACATTAGTCCCTTGAATGCTACCTTCAATGTAAACCCCATCACTACGTAGGACTTGTCTGCCTACAACTTCTAATTTTTCAGATGGACAACCCCCCATCTGTTCAGACCCACTCTCGGTCTCCTTGGTTCCAGTAACAAGAGGAAATTTATCACCTTCAGCCTTTTGTGATTTCTCATTCCCCTCAAAACTTCCCATTTCACATAAGAGCCTATCATCCGACACCTTGGATGAATTATCGCCCTCTTCCACAATACCAATATTCTCTTTGCTAGCTTGATTAATATTAAAATTATTGTCAGTCTGGGGGGTTTCTTTATACGGCAGCAGGGTCAACGGTCTGTCCGTCTCCAAATCAATTGAGTGTTTTAAAACTGTTTTAGGAATCATACTCTTAACATGTTTATCTTCATCATTCCAATTAGCCAAATTTTGACCTCTACAATTCAAAGTTTGGGTCTCCTCCCGGTCACCAGAGTTAACCCCCTTTAGTTTAACCTATTACGTGTTTGTGGTACACCTGTATTATGTGTACCATTCAGAGTCCCTCTTTGTGAAAATTCATTTCTATTTTGATCCCATGATGAGCCAAATGTCTTTGCCCTAGTATCATAATTTCGTTTAGCTTTGCCCAGGCAGTTTCTGGCAATATGGCCTGGTTGGCCGCAAGAAAAACATACTAAACTTGTTCTATAGCCACTGTTCTGAGTACCTGTCTGTAGCATTGTCTTGTTTTGGTTTGTTACTGTCTCAGATTTAAGTTTGGATTGCTTACTGTCATACATCTGGTCAAAAAGTGTTTTCAGTTCATTTTCAGTAATGGTCATAGTTTTGGGCTTTTGGTCAGTACTTTCACTGTTATGTTGACCTCCCTTACTTCTGTCATCAGGGGTTTTGCCATTCAATTTACCCCAGTTTTTGTTGTCGTCATTTGTTTTAACTTGTCTGACTGTCTTTTTAGTATCATCACCCTGACTAGGGTTTTTCATAATCTCAAAATAAGTCATAACTTCCTGCAAGGCCTCTTCAATGGTTTGCGGATCTCTGTTCAATTCGATATAAATACGGGCTTTATAGTCGTGTAGACCCAAAAGAAATCTTTGGAGCAGGTCTTCCTGTCTTGTTTCATAGTCCCTGTGTATGTAAGCCTTATCATATAGCCTTTTGAGCTCCGAGACAAATTGTTCAGGTGTCTCCCCAATGAGTTGTCTTCGTCTACTAAATTGGAGTCTATAAGTCCTACTGGTCTCAATTGTCCCAAATCTATTGCCCAATTCCTTTATAAGTTTTTTGTAATTATCTAGAGTCTTAGTAGGTAACTGGTCAAAAGCAAATTCACCTGCATCTCCATGCAGTCTGGGCAATAGTTCATTTAATCTCTCTCTTTTGTCCCAGTCATTCAGTCTTGCTACTGCCTGAAACCTGTTAAACCAAACTTCCCATTTTTCTTTACCTGTATAGGCAGGAAGTTTCACTGTACGGCTGAAGTTTGCCCTTGATTTTGGCTGAACAATACAACTAGTATCAATGCTGATAGTGTCATGAAAGTCTGAGTCAGAATCAGAGCTAGAGTCATCTGAGTCATGTAAATTAGCATGTGATTTAGACCTTACTCTTGTTCTTGACATTTGTCCTTTGTAAATTGGATTGGATAATGGTGTCTTAGACCTTTCTCTTGGGGATTTTTGTACAGCAGTGCTACCTTTGAAAGCAGTCTGAATTGCTGAAACTAATTGTGTCGTCATTTCATTAAATGCACCTTTTATCATTCCATATAATCCGGGGGAATCACCAGCTGTGACCTCATCTTGTGATTCTCTCCCCATATCAACAGGCTTCTTGATAACCTTGGCCTTTTTCTGAAGCAACCTTAAGCTTCTTCTCTGAGCTTGAGGGACTGGCTTACTATATGTAAAACTACTAGTACTTGGGACTTCACTTTGTGAAACTGTGGACCTTACTACCACTGTATCATCTGGTAGATCAGTATCTGACATGTCAGACTGAGAGGTGACAGGACCTTCCGTGTCGCCCTTCCCATTTACTGATTCTGCGTCAGTATATTCTGTCTCTGTTTCAGCGACCGAGTCAGTGTTTGTTTGAGGTTTCCTTCTTACCATTGTCTAGTCAAGGTCCGTATCACTGGATCCAATAAAAAATGATGGATCCCGCCGAGGATGCCAAAATTCTGTAGCGCACAAGTGACTATCAATTGATAAACTTTAATGCAAACTATTTATACTTGGGTATCTAAAGTAGCAAGATTTGTAAATTTCCATGTTTTATTCATGTTCTCAACATAATATATCAATATTGTACAACAACGTCAAATTCAACAGATTATAATGTTTCAATAAAATTGTGTTAGTCCAGTCCACTGCTCAGACAATACAACTAGTGAGATTCAAAAATAAAAGCTACCTAATGACTGATATGGTTAAATAATGCAAAAAGGGGCAAGTCTTGTACCTAACAATTACTAAGTCTAACTACGGGTGTGTGTAAACATTAAATATGTATTTTAATAATTTCTATGAAGTTTGTCAGAATCCTTTTCCAAAAATATTAATTCTAATATCTAGCCAATTCCTTATGAGCTATTCACACAAAAATATAAGTGAAGTCCAGGTCCTTCCCAGATCAACACAAGAGTCAAAAATTAAAAGAGTGATGTCTAGGTCCTTCCCAGATCAACACTTGAGTTTAAATTCAGTTTAGATCCTTTCTAAACTGAAATCATTTAATGGCAAACACTCCTTGTGAAAGCCGTGTACTTAAAGCCAATATTGTCCTATTTATTCCTAGTTATGCCTATTTATAATAAGAGGTGAACGCATATTGTTCACAATAGGGGGAACAAAATGTTCCGTATGAAAATTAAATTAAACTTTGCTATCAAGATCAACTTGCTAAATGAAATCAAATCTTAAAAGTAAACCTAACAAACTGCTTAAGGCAACTGATCAAAAGTTAGGAAACCGGCTCCTTAAGAGTCCGCTAAAATGAAAATCGACGTTTAAAAATAAGAAAACATTTT
>MJUT01005705.1:23263-68388 GCA_002080005.1 Gigantidas platifrons
GATTAAATTACCATTGTGCCATTAAAAGTCAAACGCTTAAATTATTAATTAATATGTCGATACTTAACATTATCTTGTAGTTTTAAAATTTAATTATACTTAACCTGTTGGGAACAAATCTTTGAAAGGTATAGGAATATTATCCAAGTGTTCTCTTAAAGATTACATCCAACTATGGTAACGTTATTTGATAACACTCAGACACAATACATATATGTGTAATATGAGGTCAATAAACAACATTTTTTACAATAAACGTGACAGAACAGCATGCAAAAAATAAGAAACAGTAGATTAAGTTAAATAATACAATTACTAATACAACAAAATTAAAGTAAAGCACTAATGTTTTTTAGGAACAAAGCCAGTCTCTTGTATAATTCAGTATTACATATTGAAAAAAGCCTATACATTTTTTCTCGACTTGGATAAGTACTATAATAACGAGGCAAATACCTATCTCTAAAACTAGAAATATCATTATTACTACAGCAAAATAGAAAATGGTATTCATCACCAATAAGGTTAATGTTACACAGATGACAAAAGCGCTCTTCTCTAGGTATATTATACCAACGACCTGTTTCTAAAGGAAAACGTATGTTTGATGTTCTCATTTTCGTTATACAAATTCTATGAGTATAAGAGAGACGAAATCAATAGTTTTCAATTTCAAAATCTTTTTTAAACATGGAATAAAATAACCCACTAGAAGCATTGTGCATCATAAACCATAAAATTTGGAGTTGTGCTTCTAACTTTAAGAACCCTTTCACAGAATTTTAAATGAATCTGTTCAATAATCTTTACATTTTCATATCCCCATACTTCACAACCATATAGCAATATTGGTTCAATCATAGCATCAAACAATTTCAACTGTAAGTCAACAGCAGGAATTGATTCATTTTGTACTAATTTATATATACAGAACAGCGCTTTTTGTGCTTGATTAGTTAACCTTTTCTTTGTTTCGACAAATGTTCCATTATATTTAAAAATAACACCAAGATATGAATACATATCAACAATTTCTAAAATCTCACCTTGCAATGTGAAATTATATTCACGTTTGCACTTACGTTTACTAAATATCATAACTTTTGTTTTATTAACATTAATATTTAATTTCCAAAATTGACAATATGACTGAAATATATCAAGAGACTGCTGCATACCTTCTTCTGTTTCAGACAAGATAACCGTGTCATCAGCATATAGGATAGCACAAATTTTGTAAAAAATACCTAACTTATTCTCAAGTTTTTCTCTGATTTATTTTAAAGGCAATCCATCTAAACTACAGAAAAAGTTCTCTAAATCATTCAAAAAGATGGAGAATAAAAAGGGGGACACGTTTTTACCCTGGCGAACACCAGTTAAACATGGAAAAAATTGAGATTTCTCACCATTATATTCAACACAAGACTTAATATCATTATACAAGTTATAAATAACTTTGAAACACTTACCCTTAATATCATATTTATGTAATTTCTGCCATAAACCAGATCTCCATACCGTGTCGACAGCTTTGCGGAAATCCACAATGGTACAAAATAGTTTTTTATTAAATGAAAAATAAATTTCTATAAGCGCATGGAGAACAAATATGTTGTCAGTAGTTGAATATCCTTTTCTGAATCCTGTCTGGTTTTCTGATATAAATTTAAATTTATTCGGAAAAAAATTTAACCTAGTATTTAGAATGAAAGTAAACAACTTTCCCAAACAGCTTAGTAACGTAATTGCTCTATAATTGTCGGGGTTAGATGGATCGCCTTTATTTTTATAAACAGGTTTTATGATACCACATGTCCAATTTTCTGGAATAATACCGGTGTCTAATACCAAATTAAACAATTTACAATAAATAGATACAACACTTGGAAGAGAAGATTTAAGAAACTCATTTAAAATCATATCTGTACTCGCGGCCTTGTTGTTTTTTAACTCTTTAATTGCATCTTTTATTTCTGTTTCACTAATTATTCCATTCAATATTTCATCACAAATTGGGTTACAAGGTTCATGTATGTTAAAATTCTCATCATGTTCGTCATTATCATTATACTCATTCAGGTTTTTGAAAAAATCATAGAAAGTGTTTAAGTCTATCTGTGGAGTTTCGTTGTTTTTATTTGTAAATTTCCTAAGTGTATTCCAAAATTCTTTTGTGTTTGATTTGGATAGTGATCTCAACTTATTTGCGCAGTTTTCTTTATATTTGTTATAGTTAGTATTTAAAACTTTAGGTAATCTTTTGCTGTTTTATTAAGATTGAGCTTATTTTCATCTGTTTTTTGTTTATAGTATTCATTTTTGGCTTTATGAAATTCATATCGTTTATTTTTACAATCTCCAAAAAAACAGGGTTTATTATTGTCTCGCGAAGAGACACGTTTTTGTCCAGATCTAAATAAAGAGGAAGCGCTATTTAAAAGTACACCGGAGAGTTCATTCAGTAGATTGTTTATTTGTTGTGGTGTAACTGTGTCAATGTCAAGGTTGTCTAACTCGTGGTTTATTTCATTCAGTTTTCCGTCATTGTCATCAACTAGGACTTGTGTGTATTTATGTGTTTTATCTGATTTCCATTTTATACATGTGTTTGAACCTTGTTTAATATTTTGTGAATTTGGATTATGAGTTGACGCATGTAATGAGAAATGTCTTTGATTGTGTGCATCTGAAAACATTAAATTGAAATCTACAATTTCAAAATCTGTGACAAGTTGAAATAAATTTGGAGACAAAATAAGGTAATCGATTAAGCTAGCGTCTTTATAAGTGTTTTTACCAATATATTTATCTTTAAAAATTCTACCATTTGCAATACAAAGCGAACATCTTTTACACAATTCAATTAGTCTTTGACCATATTTATTAATACGAGTTTTATCTTGAGTGAACCTTTCTACAGAAACACCAATATTTACAAGATTATCATACGATACCATACCTTGATTTACAATTTCAGTTACACAACTAATATCAAGAATATCATACAATGCATCATCAATAACAGTAATATCACTTAATTTACCACACCTTGAATTAAAATCACCAATTAGGGCTATGTTTTTGTTATTTTGTGAAAACAAAACTAATTCATCTTATATTTCTACAAATGCATCTTCAGAAGAGTATTTAGAATTTTCTGGTGGTATATAAATGCAACCAAAAAGAATTTTTGAATCTACTGATGCTTTACTCAAAACATTTTCTGACATTTCTACCCATTGAACATATTCTGGGTCTGGTCGTTGGCTCGCGTGCTATACCTCACCAGGCAACACTATTGGAGAACAGTTACATCAGGAGAAGACAATAATCTTATAGTTGTTATAGTGTTGTATAATGACATATTGTGGTAAACTTCCTTGCCGTTCCAGCTCCGATCCACACACTACTCTCCACATTGTATCCAGCAGAAGAATCGTATTCGGAAGCAGATACGAAAACTGTCATGAATTTGATCTTGTGGTATAGCAATCAGACCTAATAATTTCTCTGCTACGTGCCGTCGGTGGATAGTTGCATGGGTGGAATAAAATACAAGACTCGATGAAGAGTACGTGAACGAATGCCCCTAGCATGTACAATCTGACGTTTCTTGTACATAGGAACGACAACTCATAATGAACAATACTTTGCCACATGTGGAGCAGGAACCGCTCACCCTTCCGGAGCACCTGAGTTTACCATCGATTTTAGTTGGGTTCGTTTTGCTTGATCTTATGTTTTGTGTATAATGTTTTATGTTTTATAGATCATTGTTTACCCGTTTGTCATTTTCTTTTCGCGATTGTATTGTTTGTCATTTTTCTCGATTTACGCCTTCTTATAACACCTTTGGTATCTTTCAACGAAACATTTTTACATCATATACAATTCTTGTTTGTAAACATTTTTCATGTATATCAATATTGCTTCCGTGATGTTAAACAAAAATCAATCATTAAGATGTACCTCTCTCATCAAACAGTTATCAAAAGTTAAAGTCAAAACTTTATTGTCAAATTAAATGAGAATTTATATATTTATCTAACCAATGAAAATAATTACTCTTGATTGGTGAGTAATATTCTATCCAGATAAAGCTACCTCTATCTAGTTTAAACCAGTCGAATAGCTGAAGTGTGAAATTCACAATTTCCGTCATTTACTAATTGAATAATTAATGTAGTTGAGCTTTTTCGTCAAGGAAGTGATGATTTATCTATGGATGATAACAAAGTTATATTTCAGTTTGTATATGAATTCATTGAAAACAGCAATATATTTCTATAGATTATATGCTTTGTAAATATTCTATTGAAAATATAATTTGTATTAACTATTATGAGTGAATGAGTGTGAGATAGTCTGTTGTATTGTTTGTCTTGTCTTGTATATAATGTTTTGTATCATATGTATGTTGAGGAGACCAACTTTGTAGCCTTCGTGCTGTTTGTAATCCTCTATAAATAAATAAAGCATTAAAATTAAAATTAAAGATGTAGATATTATGTTTTTGTGTATTTACTATGACAGACAGTCCATGACAGACAGGATCACCCGACCGTGTCTGTCATGGATGAATCGGTTTAGTCTCATCTGGCCAACATTTGAAAACTACGTTTCCATTGTCTCAGTTGGCCAACATGCTAATTTCTTACCTGAGTCATACCTGATTGATTTTATTGCTATAGATTGTTGTTTTAGCACTTTTAAGTTGGGGTCCTTTAAAGGTTGTTATTTAATTTTATAATCAATAAGTGAAATATCACATGCTACATTTATATAGTTATATATACAGTCCGACAAAAGTTAAGCACCACCTGACTTGTTTCAATAATATCTTTTCTAATAATGAACTTATTTCAAATCGGTTTGCTGTTTTCGTTACCTGTACACACATACTTACTTACCTGTGAAACAGGTTATTGATCGATTTTTATTGATGTGTATATGACAGGGTGTGTAAAGTGCCACGTGTACCTTTCAACATTTGTGTTTGCGAACGAAAGCTGATTTTTTTGTGTGTACAGTTTTAAGTTTCATTTTCTATTGGTTTGGTATGGTGCGGCGAAAATTAACCATACCAGAAAGGTGGCAAGCTGTTGGCATGCATAACGGTGGTTTTAGCCGTAGAAGGGTGGCAGACCACTTCAAGGTTAACCATTCCATCATTGTACGATTGATGCAGCGTTTTCGTCAATCGGGGAATGTTACTGACCGTCCACGTGCAGGTAGACCTCGCAAAACGACGCCGAGAGAGGACCAGCTCATGTTCAGACGGGCGCGGCAACGGCCGTTCAGTACAGCTGGTGCACTTCGTGGTAATTTAGCGTTTGGAGGCCACATTAGCACACGCACTGTAATCAGACGCCTCCATCATCAGGGAATGCGAGCGTGACGACCCATAAAACGTCAACAGTTGACATTACGTCATCGCCATGCTCGATTTGACTGGTCACATGATCATTTGGGGTGGACTATTCGCACATGGAGACGGGTCCACTGGTCTGATGAAAGTCGCTTTTTTGTTACGCCCTACCGACGGTCGTGCAATGGTTTGGCGCCAACTAAACACTTCTTTTCAGGACAACAACATTTTGGGCACAACTGCTTTTGGGGGTGGGGGTGTAACTGTCCGATGTTGTTTTTTCTTTGACTGTAAGTTGGAATTGTACGTTCTTGATGGTATATCTGACAGGCCAAAAATACCATGACAATGTGCTCGCTCCACGCGTAGTCCCCCATTTCGACAATCATGCGTTGGCTGACAGGCCAATGTTCATGGACGACAACGCTAGGCCACATAGAGCCCGAATTGTACAACATTTTTACAACAAGAGGCTGTTCAGACAATTTCATGGCCTGCGATGTCGCCAGACATGAACCCTATAGAGCATGTATGGGACTTTATCGGCCGAAAAATTAACCAACGCAATCCAAAATGTCAAAATATTGACGAATTAAGAACTGCTATCTTATAGGAGTGGCAACAGTTCCCCCAAGAACGGCTTAGGCGTCTTGTGCGAAGCATGACGAGGCGTGTTACAGAACTTCGCTATAAACTCGTTATTGATTTTTATACCTTACACATACGCACAATAGATGCATTTAAAAGTTCTTAAAATCTGAAGACTCTGCATTTTAATGCAATGTTGAAAACTTCCATCAAAGACAAACTGGTTTTACGTTTTTCCAGCGCCTGTTTTGAACCTCATTTTTACCACGTCATAGTCACGTCTTTCAGGATGATAAATACTTCGTAGATTGGTAATTTTAGAGTCCTTGGTGCAGTCTTTTAAGAAGTGTAAGAAAAATGGTGATATCTATTTGATTGTGTTAACAGTATTGATGTAAAAAAATATATCGATAAAAATATAGGGTGGTGCTTAACTTTTGTCGAAGTGTATATATCCAATAAAAATGCACTAACATATGTTGATTTAAGGTAAAAAGAAAAAAATGACAAATTTAAGAAATAAAAAAAATAAAATTAATGAGAAATGATATAATATATTTGTAGAAATTTAATTTAAAAAAAGTAATTAATAAGCGAGGTATCACATGCTATAGTGAGTTAAAATCTAATGAAAATGAAGTAAAACAAGAAAAATTATTTCTTTCATTTATATGTAACTTGATTTTTTGATTATTAAAATTAGTGAACAATCAAGCTTGGGCATATTTCATGTGTGCTTACATTTTCAAAGCTTAATATAAATATTAATTATTATGTTTTCATTTTGCATATGTGTTTATATAGGTTTAAAATTTAATAATAAATATGCATTATTATGTTTTCATATCTCATTTGTACTTATATAGTTTTAAAGTTTACTAATAATTGTTCAAATTTATGTTTTCGTATTTAATGTAATTCCATTTATATAGAAAGAACAAAAAAAAACGCTCAAATTTACATAAATTTACCTGTGATTACCCTGATTGTTCTCACTCTTAATGGGACCCCTTAATCCCTCTTAATTAGGAAGGACACCATTCTTTCACACTGTCTCACATAGCCAACATTTTTTTCTTACCTGTACCTATAAAAATATAGAATGTTGGCTAAGTGAGATGACACTGACCAATCAGATTGAATATGGCGACCGACGACGGGAAACTACGCTCCACTCGTGAAAAGACGGAATTTCTCACACTCGTGGAAGAAATCCCAGATCTTCAATAGAGACTCGTGTAAGAACCTATTATTCTTAGGCTTTATCAAATATATGACGAGAAGACTGTATAAATACATACAATAGTTGTGAAATATGAATTATACAATGTAATCAAGAAGAAAAAAATCAGCTTTGGACAGGAGCAAAAGGGTATGTACACTCACGGGTCAAAAGTTTTTCCTCACTAAGATATTTCCCTATATATTTCATATCAAACCACTTATTTTCAAAACATTCTCCTGAAGTCATTCCTTATCTGATTTTCATGACATTTTCAGCATTAAATGCAGAAATAAATATAGTTTCTTCTTCGTATAATTTTCAAATAATTTTATTTCTACTTTCCCTTACGAATTGATTTAAAAACTGAATTAATTTTTTCACCAAATCTTACTATATAATCATATAAAATTGTGACGTCAAGAATTTACATTTGTGGTTAAATCATAAATGCTTGTAAATAAAAGTTCGAAAAAGTTACATGAAAATCGGCTAAGGAATGACTTCATGAGAAAGCTATGAAAATAAGTAGTTTTATATGAAATATATAGGGAAATATCTTAGTGAGGAAAAACTTGCACAACAAATATATACACCTCGCCAAAAGTTAAGCAACACCCGATTATTTTTTAATAATATTTTTTCAAGGAATAAAAAATAACCAAAACAGCTATTAAATGGACTGGGTTTATGATTTTATTAAACAAGTAAATGCAATCTAAGTACAAATTATAAATTTTGACATTTTAAAGCTTGTTTAGAAGAGTAATACTCAGGGGGAAAATATGTGTAAGATGGCAGTAAAAAATCTAAAAAAAAAAAGTTTCACCTAAATCTGATATTTGTAGCAAAATTGTTTGCATGTTTACAACAAATCATGTTTAGAACTCTAAATTGACAATTTAGGACTACATTTCAATACAAGTGTACCCTCCACGCTTCCGGAAAAGTTCGTCAACACGTCGTCTCATGCTTTGGCGTAAAGTTCTCAAGGGTATACTTTGCCATTTCTGGACCAAAGCATCACGCCATTCTTGTAAATTCTGACATGCTGGAACCCGATCATTAATTTTCCGTCCAATATCATCCCATAAATGTTCAATAAGGGTCATATCCGGTGAGATTGTTGGCCATGGAATACTGTCAATTGACTCCTGACGCAAATAATCACTAACGATGCGTGCCCTATGTGGTCTAGCATTATCGTCCATGAATAGCGGTCTTGTGGCAAGACGAAGATTATCAAAATGAGGCACAACGATATCCCGGATGATGTTGTCGCGATATTTTTGACCTGTCATGGTACCGTTCAGAACGTAGAAATCCATTTTGCAGTCGAACGAAAAACACCCCCACACAGTGACACCTCCGCCACCAAAAGCTGTTGTCCCTAAGATATGTTGTTCCCTATATGCTGTATTATTGGGTCGCCACACACACATGCGGCCATCAATATGGTGTAGAAGGAACCTTCTCTCGTCTGACCAATGAACTCTACGCCATTGCCTCAAATTTCAATTACGATTTTCACGTGACCACTGGTGTCGAGCATGACGATGTCTTCGAGTCAACAAAGGTCTTTTGATTGGTCTTTGGGCTTTTAAACGTGTGCAATTGAGTCTGCGACTAACAGTTCGTACACTCACACGGCCATGAATCGCCCAGTTGTCGCGTAATCGACGTGCAGTCAAAAATGGACGACGACGAGCTGATTGCGATAATGCTCTGTCATCTTTGGGTGATGTTTTACGTGGCCTACCAGAACGATCACGTTCTTTAACGGTCCTTGGTTCTCTATGGCGCTTCAAAAGCCTGTATATTACATTGTGTGACACCCCAAACTGATCGGCAATTCTGCGCAGACTCAGACCAGTATTTCGCATGCCAATGACTTGCCAATTCTGTTCAAGTGTTAACTTACGTTTGGGCATCATCAAAATGTGAATATGAATGGCATACACTGAAAACAACAGCACGAGAAACACGTTACGTGTAATTGCATTAAACTTGCAAGGCGAAATCTGATGGGTTGCATAGTAAAACCGGCTTTTCATACATAAAGAAAATTAAATCGCTAAGTGAAAATTTACCAGTCGATTAAGAATAGATGAAAGAATAATATGGTAACAAAAAAAAACAACAAATTTTATTTTAAAACAAAAAATATTAGCAAAATGATATAGGTGTTCCTTAACTTTTGGCGAGGTGTATATATAGTGAATATGTGGCTATGTACAGTACTGCTTTCTGTTTTGCTGAAAAAGAAAATATAAAATGATGATAAGATTCATAAAAAAAATGAGAAAAATCTCAGATAAATCTAATTATTATGCAATTGTTTATGTAACAAGCTATTTTATTGGTCAATTTTACGTTTTATGCGTACTCTAAATTACATTAAATTTGTTACTGAAATTGTTATTTAAGCTAAACAAAAATTTGAGAGTTGATATTTTCGGTTATGATTGCATAATAGATCATTGAATATTTTATGTAGTGTTTGATTTCTACTGGAAAAGAATAGCAACTACGGAACTATTTTGGCGGATATGATATGAGATATGATATGAAGGCAATAATTATATATTATAATGATTAAACATGATTTAGAGTTGTGAAGACTATTCAATATAGAACGAATGAAAATTTTATTATATAATACAGAATCGAGTACTGGTCTATAATCAATGATCGCATCGGTGATAAAATAGTTAGATCTTGGATTAGAGTCCATGTCGGATTAAACCAAAGACTATATAAAGTCATTATTTGCTCCTTTTCATCTAAGCACGCTGTACTAAAGAGTACGAACAAAAACTGACGAGCTCGGAACCAGGATGTTGTGTCCGAGTGAACCTACATATCTACCCGCGAATTGTTGTTACCGCGGTCAAATTAAGCGTGTTAGTCTAGTACATAACACATTATACATCATCACCATATCATGGAGTGTAACTTGTTCTCGACATGGTATATACATGTAGCTGAAATATTGCTCATTTGGCCTTAAACAACAATAACTCATTCACTATATAGTCAATAATTACACTTTGAGATTCATGACGAGTCAACCATCTGTCATTATATTAAACAGTAGAAAGTTATATCCGAACAGGCACTGTTTACTATTCAGCTTTTCATATTGCAACAGCCATCAATCATTTTATTTTGGTCACGATGAAACCGAGGGAGTGGTAAAGAAACGAGATACAATTTTTGTCCACTGTTGGAACAATTCCTTCCTAAAGGGGTGCCCACTAGTTGTCAGAAATGAATCAAATGCATAATTCTTCCATAGAACGACATCTTGAGCTAGCATATAATACACAACAGCTTAGGAGTGGTCGGTCGTAGCTTTGTGTTTTATTTAACTCTGTTATAGAACTGTAGATATAGATTCTCCTTCAGTTGCCCGTGCGTTACGATATTTCTCCACTCAAGAGAGTTAAATTTAACATTTTAACCACAAGCCATCAGGCGAGTGGTTAAAATTTTAAATTTAACTCTCCGAGATTGGAGAAATATCGTAACCGACATGGGCAACTGAAGGAGAATTTGTTTCTCCCATTATTTAACACGAACTTTATTTCAAAATTTGAAATTAATGCGGGAAAAGTCACGATACATTTTAATCCTCTAGAGGATTATCGATTTTTCCACCACTGGTTCAGCGGGGTTAAAATGACGTCATAATGGGAGAAGGTTATTTCCGTCACGAAGAATGAACATATTATGTATAAAGATCAAGAAAGGGGTAAGCAGAATCCGTAAATCGAAGAAGAACAGACAACACAATGGCCAATAGAAAAAGTGCAAAAGGACAAACAACGATCTACAAAACAAACACATAAAACTAAAGATAGAGTAAAACAAACCCCTTAATGTTCATTTTCCATAAAGTGCACTCTACTTGTACGATATTTGGTACGTTCATACGGAAATTGTTCATTTAATCGATAGTTGAATCAATTAAATGTGATTTTACAAATAATTAAAAAGATAAAGTGCTGCGTTTCTTATGATAACCCATACATAATCAAAACTGGTTTACAAATTTCTAGTCTATGTATATATATATTTTTTTTATGTTTTTTGATTAAGAAATAATTGATGGAAGCCATACTGTGTTGTGAGTTTAACATGGTTTGGTGGATAGAATTACCTAATATCATATCAGCCAATGTTAAAACTCACAACACACTTATGGCGTCAATGAATTATTTTGATTCTGATACAAAATGTATTCATAATAGTACAATACGGTAGTATACTTTGATGGGAAAGACGGTTGTATATATTTACGTTTGCGGGCAATGTCGCACCAATATTTACTATCAAATTTGAGCAGACGATAGCTCATAAACATGTGCTTTTACGACGGGAAAGTCTTATCGATGGAGCATCAATAACAATAATATTGTGTATACACGTTTTAATTGCACATCACATATTTATTAATTTTGGATATGTTGATTATTTTCAGTGAATATGGATGATTAAAATGTTATTCTAATATGACGTCTATAAAACGGCACACACGATAATACTCAATATCTCTATATTTAGCGCAAGTGCAGTACACAACAAATATGGCGGTTCCATGTGACTCCCGCTGTGAAATTACCGTGACGAACGGGTGTAAACAAACAAAACACCGGCATATAACGTATTTTTAAAGTCCTTAAAAAAACATAATTTAAAAAGTTTCTGTGATGAATAAAAGCCTACAAGGTCGTTTCCGTGAGGTCATACACAGCAACTACACATAAAAAAATAATTCCGGAAAAAATACTTAAGACAACCATCTATCGACTTTGACTTTTGTAATTTATCGTCATCCTGTGACGTAGTTTACAAGGGACGCTGGTGATATTGACACAAGTTGGTTACTGATTTATTTTACGATTTTTTTAATATTTTACTTGTTTAAGTAGCTAAATGCAAAATGCCATAAAATTGGAAAATATCAGTAACTTAATTACATCACCGTCTAGTTATCAATGAAGGAAAAAGTACTGTAAACAATACATGAAGGTTAGTGCATTTTGTTATTCATGCGTGACACACATCAATGGAATGTATGTGTGCGTACTGGGAATCCCCAAAGGTAAATTTTAAAAACAAGTGAACAAAATCTATAATATTATTACTCACACAATCAGTCGGGAAGCCATGCATTGATTCCGTACCTCCACCAACCAAAGTCAAGTCTCGAAATCAAGGGACGCAACTCTTTTTTTTAGACAGATGACGCTTTAAACTTGAGCGGCCATGCGTTTGTTTACGTCGACACCCTATGTGTTTTTACAGAATATCTTCATAAATAATACTAAAAGAAGTATTCATTTTTATTGAATCCATTTTTTAAATAAAATTTTAACGTGAATACGTGTATTTATGATATCGTTTGTTTGAAATCAACGTTGGAACTCGGGATACCGCTGCTGATGAAATGTTGACCCCAAAAATGGCGCTAAAAATCCAATCTTAAAATAAGTGGAACAATTGCATCCCATTGGCTAGTTATTAATAAATTTGGTAAAAATAGCTAGAATTACGTATTAGAGTATGGGTGACTTGCATATTTCCCCATCATACGTCACTCGAATTCCATATTTGGAGGTAAACAAGAAGCACTATATTTCGAGATTTTAACCAAATATTTCTGTTTTTTTTCAGAGTTTGATCGATCTATTAGGATGAAAATGTGATTGTTTCTGATTAAACACGAAAGAACTACTTGACCATTCATAGTCACATATATATATATAGAGTCATTTTATTCCATTTTAACAACAAATCTTTCATTTTTGTTGATTGCAAGGTTCCATGGTATTTATGGACATGTCCAAATATTGACATAATATTAATAAACACATTTTAGAAATAAAAAGGTCTGCATTATAATGTATGATCTTGTCATGCAGAGAATGGTGAAAGATTATGTTAAATTCACACTAGATTAACATATAGCACAAGGCTACATATTTAATGCCAAACATTACACCCCCCTTTTTCATTTTCAGTCTGTTTTTCTGAAATACTTATTGATGTTACTTTTCAGTACCTCCAGTTATAATTAGTTTTAAATCATTATAGGTAGATGTATATGGACATGGGATTTTTATTTTTTTCTAACAAGTTACAGATTCTATTAAATAAAATGGATGTTTATTTTGTGTTAGTTTCAGATTTTATTAGTATAAATGCAAAGCTTCCTGTGATGTTTATTTGTTGAATACTTGAATAAATAAGAATAGGAATTTATGATAAATCTTATATTTTTCTATAAAGACTGGTTTGTAATATATTCATACAGGTTTGATAATTAATATATATGTTTTTTCTTCTAAAAAATCCATGAATTAAAAAAATGGGCCAGCATTCCAATTATTTTAAAGTACATCATCAAAGAAATGCAGGCCCTTTGGGTATACTTGTGGACTGGATATCTCCTCTAACTGATACATTCATTTAATTCAGGAAGTTTCAGATGCTCCTGAATTTTGTTTGTTTGTAAAAAAAAAAATTATATTGTATTTGTAAGAAATGTGAAATTAAGTTCAAACTTTGTATTCTATGTCTACTGAAAATAGTCTGCTTGAAAATGATGAGCCAGTTAATAAAAATGTATTTCCTAGTGGAAGTAAGAGTGTTGAAGATGAAAAAAAAGCTTTTTTTTTTTTAAACCATTTTAATTTATGTAAAAAGAGTGGAGATAACACTACTATAAATATTGAAACATTATATTTTCAAACAGTATAAGTGACAAATTTTTAGACAAGGATCAAAGTTTCCAAGACACCTTGTGTCATAAACATTATAATATATATATAGTCATTCAGAAGATTGTGTAATGTGTGAAACTTCATCTGAAAGTCAAGATATTAAGATAAATTATATATTGTTACAACAGTTGTAGCACATTTTCTAGGTCAGAAAGTAGAGCAGAAACAAGATCTCAAACTTTTCAATTTCTTTTAGATATTTTGAACAAGAACCAAGTTTTGAACAAGTTTCTACAGACATGTAGACCTGTATACACTTCAATATGTTGCTAAATTTGTTATTCATGCTTTTTTTGCAGGATGAAAAGTTACTTTTGTTGACTGTTGTTTATGAGAAATGTAATTCTCTTTTTCTATGAATTTTAATGTTGAATTTTATACATTCTTTTACAGAAAAGAATATTTCAAAATTTGCCCCTTCATTCACTTTTTTCCAGTCATTGGATCAAATTAAATAGTTTTTTTAAATTTCAATTTTAAACAATATTAACCAATACTTGGTTAGTTTGCCAACAGAAAACATATTCATTCCAGTCATTTTATTTACTTAGTGAAATTTGGAATTCTGGTTTGTCCTTTCATGTGAATTCAAGTCCTTCTGTGTGTGTCTTTTATGTGAATGCTAGT
Organism: Gigantidas platifrons; assembly: GCA_002080005.1. Taxonomy (NCBI): domain Eukaryota; kingdom Metazoa; phylum Mollusca; class Bivalvia; order Mytilida; family Modiolidae; genus Gigantidas; species Gigantidas platifrons. The sequence goes on from MJUT01005705.1 coordinate 37,860, forward strand.
CATTCAATGCATGTCTTTTATGTGAATGCTAGTTATTTTGTATGTGTTTTTTATGTGAATGCTAGTCATTTTGTGTGTGTCTTTTATGTGACTGCTAGTCATTCTGTTAGTGCATGTCATGGGGAAAATTATTGCAACCTAAGCAGTCTGTGCCTTTAGCCACTAGCCCTATGCCCAAGACTAGTAAAATTGTGTTCGGGCTAGTGAAATTTTACTGAAATTTATATAAACAAATAGAAGAAAACTTCAAAATTAGCTATTCGGGCTAGTAGCTGAAAAAGTTTCTGACACAGACTGCCTAAGTACCCATATTTGTAAATGCTGGTATTTTTGTGAATGTCCTGGAGAAAGAATTATTCCAACCTAAGTACCCATATTTGTCACAAATGCTGGTCATTTTGTGAATGTCATGGGGAAAGAATTATTACAACTTAACCACCTGTATATGTTATAAAAGCTAGTTTGTAGTTGTGTCAAACACATGAATATTCCAAATACATTGATTTACATTGCGAGATAAACATGAAACTTGGAAGCTTTCATTCGTATAATAAAAGTTCCTAATTTCAAGAAAAATATTTGCTTACACTGATTTTCTTTTAATTTGCCTTGATATAATAGGAAGGGTTAAGATATCTGAATACAATTTTGTATGCCTCTTTTTGTTTCAAGGTTTCACTATTTTTATAGATTTAAAAAAAAATACTCATTTTTTACATGTTTTTTTTTTAAATATTTTTCAATTCACTTAATTTTTGTTTACAAGCTTTTATTTTTCCACACATTTGTTTCTTTCTATTAAATAATTTCATATAATCTTGTAATTGTTGTATTTAAATTAAATTAAATTGAAATAATTGTACATCCATGCTTTCACCCAACAAGTCTAGTATCATAGATGATTTTTTTTTTATTTGAAGTGATGATAAATAGTAATTTTCCGGTCTAAATTACAAAATGCACAATGTCTAAAACAATATTGCAATACAAATAATTCAATTAAAGTGAAAAAATATAATATTAATACAAGAAAATTAAAAAAAGACATAAAAATAAACCCCCCTTTCCCAAATGATATATTCTCTTTCGGATGTACGCTTGTGTGTCGTTTATTGTTGATGTTAATAAACACCACTGATGTGTTCCGAAAGATAATGAATTTCAATGTTTGGCAAATGGTTGATCGATCAAGTTGGGTGTAGAACTAAGTGGAACAATTGCATCCCACGAGACATTGACACTAGTTGTTGGTATGACAATGATCCTAGATGATTTCCTCAGGCAATGGATGTTACAAAAAGCCATCTTATTGTTTTAATTAATTTTTCTCACTTAAGGGTGTAGGCCTGGGGTATGGGAGATAACTCTATTTTCAGTGTCTTCTCAAATATATGATCATCTGTGCGTTTGAAAATTCTCCCTCAATTCCAAGCTTCTTGGGGACAAAGATTTTTACATTGGATATGGCCAGTTAAAAAAAACTCCTTTTCATTTTACCTTTCCATAGCTGTGCTCCTTGTATTTTTATATCTTATTGCTGCTTATGACAATGTCAGGCAGTGTGTTATTATTATATGCCGGTGCCCACAAAATATCATCGAAATATCTCTTTCCAGAAAAAATGTTCATCGAAATATGTTGTCAAAAATGCCAGAAATGTAACACAATATGTGTGACAACCTTTTTCTATTGAATTTCAAGGGTTTGTCAAAAAAAATTAAATATATACACCAGAATCTTTAATATTATGAAACTATAGAGCAAATTCATTTTTTGGTAGTAAAAAAAAATGGAAAGCTATGTTTGGGAAAAAAATTATAATATCTGATCCTCTCTTATACCGCCGCCCCCTTCTCCTAAGACAACTAGAGAATAACCAGAATCAAACGAATACAACTGGAACACAGAATTTGAAGGAATATAACAATACAGCTGGGTGTGTGTGTTTTTTTTTTTTATGTGTGTTGTGAATTAATCAAGTAGAGTCACCCTAAAACCACCACTCTCCCTCCCCAGCCGACCTGAAAATAAAAAAGACAAATGCAGTCATTTAGTAATTTGGACATCCACTGTGTCAATTATAAGAATTCAAAAGCTTTTTGCTATTGGTAACTAGTTAATTTTTATCTCACAAACAAAGAAACTAGCAAAGGATGGGTGTGTGATAACTTTCCTCGACAATTTCATTTTCTGGGTGCCATCCATGAAAAACATAAATCTAAATATTTGAAAAATCTGACGGTAAAAGTTTGTAAAATTTGGTGCAATGATGTCTATATGTCTATTCTTCAGTGTGACATTTTTGGTGGAAATTAAATGACAGGATTTTTTTTAATCCAATTTTTAATACCAAGGTGGTCCTCAGGGCATTCCCCCCTTTTTTGAAGTTTTCACTGTTTTGCACGTGATTATCTCCAAACAGGATATTCAGATATGCTAGATATTTCATATCTATTCAACAACAACACTCTCAAGTGTATTAAAGCCAAAATATTCCCTTTCAATCAGAAATAAATGTGCATATCTATTAGAATCTTCCGAAACGAGTATTATCATCTGGCGTCAAGAATACCCCCAAAATTGCTATATTTAGGATGTGCTATAGAGAAAACGGCACGGTGAAATTTTTTGAAACTTTGGCAGATAATGTATTCCATGATGCAAATTAAAAAAAAAATTGAATGATGGGAACATTTTAGGGTAACCCAGGTCTACACCCTTAAATAGAACCACCTCGACATTTGTTTTGAAATTGCGTCCACTTCAAGTAGCAAAATTCGATGTTTGTACACAATATAAATAAAAACTGAAGTGATGCAATAAATTTCTTTTTATCCATAGACATATTCCGTATATTTTAATTGATTTCAAACGTACGTATTTATTGTAAAACGACGTATTTTAACCGAAGGGTTGAACGTAATTTTTCATCAAAAAAGAGTTGCGTCCCTTGATTTCGAGACTTGACTTTGGAGCTCTCCTGTCACGCTGGCTTTCCTACTGAATAGGAGTTTGATTTAATATATGTGCTCAAATTGCGCCGTTTCCGTCATCATATGCGAAGGGGGCTAAACGGAACAGCCGTTGTATGGCGGATTCTAAGGTGTCCTAGGGTTATAAAAATTACCGTATTTGTCATATTAGAATCGAAATAATTCATGGCAGGCATAGAGTTGTGCAAATTTACACATGGGCTGGGCCTTTATATCATTAGATTTTACCCCTTGCTATCGCTCTGGGTAAAATTAGAATATAAAGGCCCAGCCCATGTGTAAATTTGCACAACTCTATGCCTGCCATGAATTATTTCTTAAACAACCGTGTAAATTATTTTGTTTTGTGAATTTATCACCTGGCTCACAGGGACTTGCTCCGGGTCAATAAACATATCGACTATCCACATATATACACTAGACAAGGGAGATACAAATGTCGTCGGTAGCCACGAATTAAGGAGGACTAGCGATGAGATGAAGGGTATTAATGGAAATAAAATGAGTTGAAAACCACGATATAAATAAAATATTGTTGAAAATGGCGATAAACACCATAAACAAAACAAAAACAACATATTTGAATTGTTTCTTCTTCTGATTATAGGTGTTCTGTTCTCAACAAGAATTCATAACAAGATGACCATTAAAACTTTCTGCCAATAGATGAACTGAACATGCGTTGTGGTGTTTCAAACATGATGTATATCGTTTAGCCGGTATGTAAAGGAATTTATTACAGTAGGAAAAAATAAATGCATGCAGACGAAATAAATTTTTAAAAATATATATGATTGCAAGCAGATTAACAATAAATTAGTAATATTTCATAAGAAAGTAATAGTATTTATTTGATAACACAATCGAATATTTATGTAAAATAAATTTGCATGTGTTTATTTTGTAGATCGGTGTTTGTCCTTTCGGCCATTGTATTGTCTGTCCTTCGATTTACGGATTCTGATTATCCCTATGGTATCTTGAAACTCTTATTAACAGGGAAGGAACTAAAGGATGAAATGCAGCTTAACCTGGATAATTCTAGGAGGTTGGTGCACCAAGCCATTCTTTTCGATAATCTGATTGGCGCACAAAGGCGTTTTCATTTCAAATATTTTATTGATAAATCAATAGGATTGGACAACAGGCTATGCCTATACAAATCCTCTCCAACAAGATGGAACAATTAGAAAACAATTTACATAAGACATAGAGCAATCTACCCATCATGTATACATGCAATTCATCTTAATTACCAAGCATAAACACATATATAGTAATGGCAGAATCATAACCACAAAAAAAATATCTTTTTTTCTTTTTTCTTACCTTGTTAATAGGTATGATATAATTTGGAATAGTCAAATGGCTTTATATTTAAGCTATTATCATTTATAATATTAATAATGATGAATTGGCATAGCATGATGGATAGACTGAACTTACATTTAACACACAATATATACAACATTGAACATGTAAACTGAAATTATGAAATAAAAATCACTAATTAAGTGAAGTCCACCATATCAATATGAATTAACTCTTTTTCAGTATATATATTTATAATTGAATAAAGGAAATTTGGGAGCAATATAGGAAGAAAAGACAATAAGTAAATAAGGGGGGAAATATCTAAACAAAATAGTGATTGAGATAAGCAAGTACAAATTGGGAAAAGGGGGGGGGGGAGATGAATAATTGAATGATGTACAGCTATTAATTAAACTGAAAAAATTAAAGTTTTGGAGCTATATATGTGAAGACTTTTCGATGTTATATAACCAAGTACAGAGAAAAAGATGCAGAAAATTTATTGAATCATGTGAATCTTCTACTACCAGTAATGAAATAGTGAACAGCATCGAATATCTCAGTATTCTCCTCTACAGTAAGGATTGGTGAGCCTTTCAATAATATATCCAAATTTAAAACATCTTGAAACTTTCTTAGAGAATTAAAAAGTTGTATTCTGTGTCTAATGAACAGTGGACAAACATAAAAATAATGGAACTTATTTTCAATTGCATCCCCACAGGCACACTGGGAGCTGTCAGACAGATGAGACTGAAACAAGTGGTGATTTAAACTGCTTGCTTCATTACGAAGTTGGCAATGCCAAATATTTAAGCTGCGAGAACCAATAGTGTAGAAGCTAGGAGATTTAACAATATCTTCATTAAGTTTAATCTTGAATGAAGATAATGACTGAATGTTCCTAGTATCATTATCTAGTTTGTTCCATAAATCCAGAACAGTTGGAAAAAAGCTATCCTTATATGACTTGGTGCGATATTGGGGAGGGGTGAAGAATCTGGGGTTTCTAACCAATGTAGTTAGGTTCAAAATTAATATAAGAAATGATATTATTCGTTATATAGTTGGGTAGCTCTCCTTGCAGAGCTTTGAACATTAGAATAAGTTTTTGCTTCTTACGTCTGTTTTGCAAGGAGTCCCACCCTAATTCACCATACAACTTAACCCTTGAGGTACCCTTTCGAAGACCTGTAATACACTGATTCAATAAGATCAGACTGTTCTCTTGTGCAATTATCCCAAACTACACTTCCGTATTCTAGTATAGGTCTTATAAAACCAAAATAAAGCTTTTCTAGTGAGTTCCTATCAAGATTATGTTTCATCATGCGCAAAATATTAAGACGAGAGCAAGCTTTTTTATAAATTTCATTTATATGATCTTTCCAGGTACCATTAGGACAAAAATTTATACCAAGATGTTTATGTTTAACTACATCTTCTAAGACATCATTATTCATATATAAGGGGGGATATTAACATCATGTTTTCTAGTAAACAGCATAGGCTTAGTTTTTGAGGCATTGAAATTAACACACCAATCAGATGCCCAAGTACTAAGGCTATTCAAATCAGAATTCAGGGATTCAGCGGTTTCATTCTGGTCATCAACAATACAATAAAGGGATGTATCGTCCGCAAATAGTTTCATGCCATTGGAAACGACATCAACAATATCATTAATAAATAATAAAAATAAAAGCGTTCTACCCTAACTGACACTCGCCCTCATGCCAGTTCTGCAGTTCCTGTTTCTCGAGGTATTTTAGTGTTAAGCACTCTTGAAATTTATTTTAATCTTATTTATTTCAGTCTCATTTTATTATTCTATTATCAATATTAAAGAGTGTGTATATTGTAGATATATTTTAGCTATGTTTCTATGTTAACTAATTATTTTCTGTTTTTTTGATTTATAAGGTTTTCATGTGAAATTTAAGAAAGTCGTCTTGTGTAACGGAGTCATTTAGCGTAGAATAAAATACGAGATGTAATTGGACACGTTATATGACCCCCTTTTCGATGATTCACTTCTCATTAGCAGCGCTCAAGTATTAATGATGGGTATCCCGTTATGATATATAGTCTTTTATAGATCTCCTATTTAAAATTATGAGCTTTAGATTGAGTCTTCGTTTTGTCCTTTTATGCCACCGCTAGTAAAGCTGTTTATCATATACTTGTAGATGATAAAGTTAAAATTTTACCCTGTAATAAAACTTTGAAGTTTGTTTAGAATAATAAGAGGAGTCATGTTTATTTTTTTCCAGTTTCACAAAATGGTCCAAACTGCTTCCGGAATGTTATTACATGCCTTTCCGTCAATGTCCGTAAGTTCACTTCGTGAATTTCCGGAAAACTGTGTTTACAGATACGGCGGATTCAACTGTTTTATAAAATATTTGCACAGAAAATTATTAAATACCAATTTCTCTCGTATGATATTTAAAATGCTTGAAAACGTGCATTTATTGGATTTGTATATTAAAGCAATAATTTTCTTGTTCTATAACTATATACATGTGTCATGTATTAAATTCTAGCCAAAATGACTAACATTCTGGTACAAATCTAGTTATTTCCTCTGTTGAAGTATATGCTAAACATATCATACCATGTCATTTTTCATATTATACCCTCTATCAGCCCTCGTTCATAGATCATCCCTTGAGCATATCGGCTCTCGGGCTGATAAAGGGTATGATATGAAAAATGCCATGTAATAAATCTATATTTATGTTCTATTATTATTTTACACGGCCTCTATTTTGTTTTATTCGTTTTCTTTTAATCTTGAAAATGAAAATATTTTAAGGAAGCTGAAGCTGTCGAGAAGACTCTCGTATCAATGTCTCAGAAATTTTAAAATCAAAGAGTTGACGTATTTGTCGATAAGCAAGTTGTTATTTCGTCGTGGAAAACAGGGGGGGGGTGTAGAAATGTGATCTCAATTATATATTGAAATCAATCTTTCAAGACTGCCAAACAAAGAATATTGACCTACATATGCTATATATTCTTACGGAATATTATTCCGCAGATCTCGAGTCCAGAATACTAAAATTTAGAGAAACATACATCAAACTTATGCCAGTTTATTGGCAATTGGTTCAAAAGAGATTCGGGCCACATACTGTAGACCTCATGGCCCTCGACGCGAATGCTATGCTTGGTGACGACGGGAATGTCGCTGATGAGTTGAACCCGTACGTGTTCCCACCTTTTTGCCTCATAGCCCATGTTCTAAGTTTTCTAGTGCAGCGAAGCCCATTTTCTAGTTTTAGATACCCTATGGAATCCCGAGAATTTGAAAGCCAGCCTCGCCCTGTTCTTCTTGTACTAGCCAGAAAGATGAAGTTGCAAAGTTTTTTCAATCTTGTGGTTGTAATTTCAAACTTCCAAATGATGATGAGCCTGCAGATTTGTTAGATTTAATATGTGATGAAAGGCTACGGGTTTTAGACAATTTGATTGAGAACACCTTGTACTGTAAAAAAAAATCTGCCCTTGAAAAGGAATTTTCAGTGTTTTTATCTAAATATTCTAAGAGCATTGCTTTCGCTACATCAGATGATAGTAGAACATTTCTCGTTGCTAAGGATTCAAAAGGAAAAGATCAAATTCATGATATAATCTGCCATAATCTGGGAAAGGTTGGTATTTTTGACTCATTGGCCTCGAGCACTGAAAGTTATGGGAAAGGAAGTAGATGGGATGGAGATTTAAGCCTGGCAATCCTGTCGGTAGTAAAAAAGTTGAAAGATATTTGGAGGCTATGATCGGTGAGCAAGCCATATCACATGGTGTCATAAAACCTATGTTTTTTTGGGATAAATTCGACAGATAACAATTTTAACTTATTCAAAAATTGTCAAAGCAAATATTACACCAGTAAGATTTGCATTATTAAGGGACCAGGCTTTTATTAAACTCCAGTTTTTCGCGACCGATAGGGCCTCTTATCTAGGAAATATTTTAAGTCAGGAAATACGACGCTTACTGCATGATTCTTAATTTGTAATTACACACACGGTCTGCAAGACGCTAAGTAACGGTAAGAAAATTGAATTTTCAGTTATACGAATTGATGACCATTCGTAAGCCTTGTGTTTGGAATTCAAAAGAAGTATATATCTGATGCTGCTGGGATAGTCAAATATTTGAAATTTGGGTATTTATTTTGGATCTTAGATCGTACAAGAAAACGTGTATTGGAAGTTCCGGTCAGTCACTCAGTTATGTATAGTCGCTTAAAATCATATCTACAGGAGTTAGGGATTGATGAAGGCTAGACACTCCCAATAGTCTTAGGGGAGGGTGCGCGGTCACGTTGGCCGTTTCTGATTTTGGTGAGACTCAAGATATCATGAATCCTGTTGGTTGGTTTTCGCAGGGTACCTTTGATAGATATTCTATATTAAGTAAAATTGCAGAGAAGAGTTCAGTGAGAAATTTGCTTAAATAGGTTGCTGACAACCCTTCTTATGCTAGGACAGTGCACGATAAGATTGCAGATGCTAGCTCCTTGCCTTTTTAGACAGTTTGATTCATAATGTATCATGAGAATTGAACTTTGAATGTAAACTTTGCAATTGATGATGTATTGAATGACAGTCCTATAGCACATGTAACATATATATTGCTATATTAACTGTTTAATAAAAGTCTAAACACTGTTAGAATATCTTTTATTTGCTGAAAATGTCGTCTTGTCTTATCTTGTGTATATTATTGTTCATTATCGCCAAAGAAGTTCGGGATGGGGGATATAGTGACGTCTGTGTCTCCGTAAGTCAGTTTGTAATGACAGTGCATTGTCTGTTATTAGCTATATTTGTATTATTTGGTAGACAGTATACAGTTATTTCATGTCTGTTCAGGGAACAGTTAAAACTATTGACCCGAGATGCTGGAGATGACTTGAGAACTGTTGCCTGAGGCCGAAAGGCAACAGTTCCCAAGTCATCTCCGGCACCGAGGGACAAGAGTTTTGACTGTTCACCGAACAGGCATGACATAACTGTTTTATTATCTTATAAGCACAAGCAGTATGTTTTTAAAATACTAACTACACCTTTAATCACATTTTTTTGTGCTATTCGAGTCCCTTTTCTCCAATAATAGCTCGATGTCTTCATCAGACACATCTTCAAACCTATCTGCCATCTCGTCTGCCCAACGAACTGAATGGTCACTGGTGAACTTGACAGGAATGACGCACTGTGCATCGTTCTCGGGCATGGAACATTTCGGATCCGGAAGTAGGGGAACAGTCAACTGTTTCACTCCGCCGGCTATTTTAAAATTTTTCTTGTAATCAGTTAAAAAATATAGCATATGAAAAATATATACTATAAGTTAATTATAGTATAACTAACTGTGATGTCCGATTACCAAAAATATGTCACGAATGACCGCACAACTGATAATTCACGAATGCGGTCACGAGTGACATATTTTGGTAATCAGACATCGAAGTTAGTTATACTGTTTATTATATAGATATCGATGAAATACCGTGATTTCCGAGTTAAATAAAAACGATAATTTCACTAGTGAAATTACCATTTTTATTTTCACTCTCGCTATTTTTCCCGCCATTTTTCGAGCCGGAACTATTTTTTTAGAATATTATATGGAGTGATGTCCCTTTGCTTCATTTCATTGAGGGGCACGGGTGGCTCAATGAGTTAGGTCGTTGGATCTAACAACTCATACAAGCATATCACCAATGCGACGTGGGTTCGCGCCCGGATTTGTAAATTACAAAAAAAGGTGCACTCGACTCGCAGCCGCAAGTGATAAAGTTTACCAGTTGCTTGCCCATGGTCGGTGGTTCTCTCCGGGTACTCCAGCTTTCTCCACCACTAAAACTGGTCGCCTTGATATAGCTGAAATATTGTTGAAAGTGGCGTTAAAACACCAAAAATCAAATTCAAATCATTTCATTGACAGATTGTTAGTTTCATTTACGATAAAGGAACGATTTAAAAAATAAACAAAATGATATCTTAATCTAGTATTTCATTGTGATACAATAAAAAGCAGGTAAATTTGGCAAACATTGACAGTTTTAATACTTTTCATGGCAGAATTATCCTCTAAAAACATGTGGTCTCGGCAGAAAGAATCTTTCCAACAGTAAAACTTTAACCACCCCCAAAAAATCGTCTGCTATAAATTAACTCCAAATAACAGTGTTCATTCTATTGCTTCTTGTGAAATGAATCCAAATTTGTCACAGCTTTCGTCAACCACAAGTACTAGTTCAATGATTTCTGACACTAAGATGTCATCTCTTTTTTATGGGAACACTTACATTTACGGAGGAACTTTTAATTTTAACAATCCTCAGTCTAGTCAGACCAGACAAAGTGATGATTCTGGACTACAAATAGCAAAAACAAAATATAAAAGAATCCTACCTTTATTGTTTGGCGATTCCGATTTTGAGTGAACTTTAGTCAATTTTCCTTCCTTTATAATCCGTTTGAATTACACATTTAACGTTTGAACGGTTTGGACCCACATTTAACGATTTACATTTCCTAGCTGTTATATTGTTAAATTACTTGTTTTCTAATTATATAATCCATCTAATTTGAAATAGTTTTGGTTTTGTTAATGGCCAAATATTGGTATGCATCCGACTTCTTTCACAAAACATTCTTCGCACAAGGTTGCAAATGAAATGTACATAATGAAAACGAAACATAAATCAAGTGTCAATAAATAAAATTGTGTCTTTCAATATCAGGGAGTGCATACTCTGGTCACAAAGTTTACAAGTAAGCAACATGAAAATTACATTCCTAATCGAAATATTTGCACATGAACTTATTCATTTACAAAATTAAAAGCATTAGACAAACTTTTCAGTCATAAATCCATGTTCAAAGGGCGGCGCCATTTTACCTTCAAAGACTAAAGTGGGCGGAATCAACGAGTAGCCAAGGACACAGTTGTATATTAATGCGCAATAAAGAAATAAACACATACAATGCAAATGAAAGAAAATATCAAATTTATTGGCTCAAAACAGTCTATATAATAATAATTGCTAATGTAAGGTCTAGAAGCTTATTTATCTTCAAGGTCATTAGATCAAGGGTCAAGGTAAAAATTGGAATTTTTGTTATGACACACAAGTGGATCCTCCGCTGTGTGGTGCTCTTATTTCAGTCATTATTATGAGTTGAATACATGAATATATAGCATACGACCGGATTATGCGCAACATGTATTAAGGAAACAAAGTCCGTCTATTATAAAGGAGTAAACTATATAATATATACCGATCAAGTTTAAGTGCTGTTTCTAAAATTTCTTTAATTTGATCAAAGGAGTTGAAATTCATGGCTTAGTTTGTCATGGTATCTATTGAAAGAAAATATACAATTCATTAAATGTTTCTTGTTTCCTGAAAGCAGTGGAAAAGAAGGGATGTTGAATTTTTAATTTACCCAGATGCCACCTCAAGATCTTCAACAGATTGGATACCAACAATGAATTTCCCCCGGTGAAATGGCAAAGTGCAAATAACCTTAAAATCATTAGTTTTGGGATTAATGATTTTAGATGTTAAGATTGTTTTCTCCTATTATTACGGCGTTTTAACCCCGCTGAACCAGTGGTGGAAAAATCTGTAATCCTCTAGAGGATTAAAATGTCTCGTGCCTTTCCCCGCATTAAATTCAAATTTTGAAATAAAGTTCGTGTTAAATAATGGGAGAAACAAATTCTCCTTCAGTTACCCATGTGGGTTACGATATTTCTCCACTCTCGAGAGCTAAATTAAACATTTTAACCACTCGCCTGACGGCTTGTGGTTAAAATTTTAAATTGAACTCTCTTGAGTGGAGAAATATCGTAGCCCACAGGCAACTGAAGGAGAATCTATATTATCGGTTTCGAGCAGTCGAACTTATACTTTGCGGACCAAAATGTTATGCCAAACTCAATAAGCATTCAGCGTGATATCGCTTTGGAGTGTCATATCCTAAGCGACATCACACGTGAAGTAACGAGAATGCCTCAACTCATCACTTCTCGAGCTGCTTTCGATGGAGAGAGATGTGTGTCAAACTGACTGTAATTTGATGTTTGTTGTTGTCTCAATTTTGGATAATGATCAGGAAAGAAAGGAGTTTGTTTTGTTTTACAACTAGGGGTTAATATATATAAAGGGAATGTTTGACTACCCACAAAACTTGTTTAACCTCACAATGAAATGTCTCTGTACCAAGTCAGGGTATCTAGATTCACGAATGTTTACTTTTGTATACCTTTGAGATAGAATGTGGCTGAGAAGGCTGACGTTAGATTTCGTTGTTATTCTCTACATTCTTTACCCTTCGTGTAATCTGTCTCATTGACTATCAGCGTGTGATCATTGATGGATTGTAAAGTCCGTTTGTTTTCCCATCCATCCCTATCCCTCCCGATTTTTTTCTAAGGTTCGTACACTCTACAGCCGAATGCTCCCCAAAATTCCATGTCAAAACTCAATAAGAATTCAGTTACTAAGAGTGTGATAGCGCCTTGGATAGTGTTGCGACATTCCCGGCATCTCCGAGGCGCAACCAAAAGGAATATATATCCTAAACTGGGAATGTCACAATATATACCCTGCCTGATAGCTGAATAACAGATGTATCACGGATTTAACCATTGTTTTATTTTAATACAGAATCCAATTGTCGTATAAAAAATGATGGATGTTTTTTTTTATTGTTTTGTTTTTCCTTTTTGTTTGTTTTTATATTCCTTTTGTTTATTTGTTTTTATTTTCCTTTTTAGTTTTATTACCACTTACATAGTCCCAATTCATATGTAAAATCATATTTTTGTCTTTTAAAGATTGAAAACGTACATATATACCCGTCTGTAATCCGAATATATGCTGAAATTTATGAAGATCCAATGAATATTTGTGTAACAAACTAAATTCGTAATATATACACTCCGACCAATGTTAAGCACCACCCAATATTTTTATCTATATATGTTTTTACATCCATACTGTTAAAACAATAAAATAGATATCACCATTTTTCTTACACAATAAAATAGATATCACCATTTTTCTTACACTTCTTAAAAGACTACACCAAGGGCTCTAAAATTACCAATCTACGAAGTATTTATCATCATGAAAGACTTGACTATGACGTGGCAAAAATGAGGTTCAAAACAGGCACTGGAAAAACGTAAAACCAGTTTGTCTTTGATGGAAGTTTTTAACATTGCATTAAAATGCGGAGTCTTCAGATTTTAAGAACTTTTAAATGCATCTATTGTGCGTATGTGTAAGGCATAAAAATCAATAATGAGTATATCCACCGCGTTTATTGTGAAGTTATGTAACACGTCTCGTCATGCCTCGCACAAGACGCCTAAGCCATTCTTGGGGGAACTGTTGCCACTCCTGTACGATAGCAGTTCTTAATTTGTCAATATTTTGACATTTTGGATTGCGTTGGTTAATTTTTCGGCCAATAAAGTCCCATACATGCTCTTTAGGGTTCATGTCTGGCGACATCGCAGGCCATGTAATTGTCTGAACAGCCTCTTGCTGTAAAAAATGTTGTACAATTCGGGCTCTATGTGACCTAGCGTTGTCGTCCATGAACATTGGCCTGTCAGCCAACCCATGATTGTCGAAATGGGGGACTACGCGTGGAGCGAGCACATTGTCACTGTATTTTTGGCCTGTCAGATTACCATCAAGAACGTACAAGTCCAACTTAAAGTCATAGGAAAAACAACCCCAGACAGTTACACCTCCACCCCCAAAAGCAGTTGTGCCCAACATGTGGTTGTCCTGAAATGAAGTGTTTCGTTGGCGCCAAACCCTTGCACGACCGTCGGTAGGGCGTAGCAAAAACGACTTTCATCAGATCAGTGGACCCGTCTCCATGTGCGAATAGTTCACCCCAAATGATCATGTGACCAGTCAAATCGAGCATGGCGATGACGTAATGTCAACTGTGGACGTTTTATGGTCATCGCGCTCGCATTCCCTGATGATGGAGGCGTCTGATTACAAATCAGCTTTCGTTCGCAAACACAAATGTTGAAAAGTACACGTGGCACTTTACACACCCTGTCATATACACATAAATAAAAATCGATCAATAACCTGTTTCACAGGTAAGTAAGTATGTGTGTACAGCTAACGAAAACAGCAAACCGATCTGAAATAAGTTCATTATCAGAAATTATATTATTGAAACAAGTCAGGTGGTGCTTAACTTTTGTCGGACTGTATATATATAGTTATTTTTTTTTAGGTTTATGGTGTTTTAACGTCACTTTCAGCAATATTTAAGTTATATCATGTGGTGGTCAGTTTTAACGGTGGAGGAAACCCGAGTACCCGGAGAAAACCACCGACCTGTCACTGACAAATAGATAATTGTTGCTCATTTCACATGTAGCATATTTTTCTTTGATACAAACATTAAATTGATTTGATGATGAAAACGTTTTTTTTTATATTATTTAAATAATTAATAAAACTGAATGCGTCTTCATTCAAATTTGTTGAAATTCAAGTAGATATATTTGCATGTTGTAACCAAATATATGGCATCGAGTTTGTTTCCTCCATAACAATTCATATTATATCATCATGACCAGGTATACCCTTTTATAACCTACTCGATTCATGCGTCATCAATGTCAGTTCTGGTATCACAAAATGATAACGGGGTGCTACTTGCAATTTTAATGTGGTATTCATATTATTATTGAAGAAAAGGCATAAATGACAAAAACATGAATTCACGGATATTATCTATAACTGTGATTTTCATCAACAATTTAATCACACATGGCAGTGGTAAGTTTCTTTTGTTTAACTGCAAAATTTTAATAATTAAAAACACGTTTTTCAACTCTAGCACCTCCAATTCTATCTCTTAGGTGTTTAAAACAGGCGATGTATGTTGTTATCAAAAGTACTGTGCGCATTACCAGATTATACTGAGTAATAGGGCCAACCAATTAGCTAGAAAAAAGTCTGGACAAGTAGTCCTTTCTAAAAACGTTTATTGGAAAAATGCGAAGTAAAGCAAAAATCCATTGTATCATTATTACCTGAAGCAATCTAAACGTCGCCTCTAAAACAATCTCACTCCAATTCATACGCCAACGACAAATTCAAATAGTCCCATGATATAATCGTAATTAAAATCGAGGGTTCATTTAATTTTGTTGTAAAAATTAAATTAAAGGGAAAATTTTAATTTTTAAACAGGTTATATTTGTATAAACTGGTGTGGAACAATTTACGCTTTTCATAAACGCTTGGCGGTTTTTTAAACGTATGCTGCCCCAAACCAGAATATATCCTATAACCTGTTCAAAAATTGAAAATATTTCTTAAATAAATCATAGATTCAGATATGACGTCCTTCAAACGCTTTCGGTCCAAACCTGTGGTAAAATATGCGTATATTAGTACATGTATATGATCAGCTAATCGGCAACGTCATAATTTGCTTTGGCTGATCAAAAATACCGTGTTTGTCCTATTTACCTATTAGAATAGAAATAATTCATGGGGGCTTGAATATATATTGATTTTACCACGTGTTGGTCCTTTATGTCGACATTTTACCCCTCGCTATCGCTCGTGGTAAAATATTTGGCATCAAGGACCAACCCGTGATCAAATCAATATATATTCAAGTCCCCATGTATTATTTCTTAAACAATGAATGCTGACAAGTTATAATGGCAGTCTCTCTGCAATATATCAAGGGGGCGTCGTGGACGTGATCATAAGATAGTTAGATTTACAACTACCTATGCAATCAATGCCTATCACCATTAAAGTATTTACAAATATTTGTAAAAACAAAGTCAGTAACATGCAGATTGTCGTTGTACAATCTTATTAAAATTGAATGTTTGTTGTTTATTGTTTTTAATTTTCTTTCTTTATTTTTAGGGTTAGGGTGTTTAACGTCACTTTCAACAATATTTCAGTTATATTGTGGCAGTCAATTGTATTGGTGGTGGAAACCGGAGAAAACCACCGCTCCTGCCACAAGTCATTGACAAACTTTATTCGAACGCATAACGTTAGTGATGATAGGCACTGATTACATAGGTAGTCATAAATCCTACTACCATACGATCACCATGACGACGGCCCTTTATTTGATACAGTGTATCAATTACAATGTACATGTATATATAATTTGACTAAATCTTGTGATTGGCGACTTTCTACAATGCCCTCTTTTTAGGGTTCGTCAATGAATGTTTTTACTGCTAATGTTCAACTATCTCATGGCGAGAGGAAATTACTTTTTGAGTTGGCTTTTTACACTTCTAGCTCATCATTAGAACATCTCTCACTTAATGCAAATCTCAGTCCGCTAGAACAGATATATTTTAAGAAAATTGATAGTAAAAAGAAATATTTAAGTAATAATACTCATAGTTCTATAACGCAATATTTTCACAGGGGAGGGGGGTTGGCAATTCTTTTTCATGCTCTCAAAATGTCATTACCATCATGACAATCAATGTTATCTCGGTGGAGGAGTATCTAGAGACATATATGACCATCCCATCCGATAGTCACAATTAACTAGAACAAGCATATCAAACATATCATATTTATATGGGACGAAGTCTCAACTATGGTAGAAATAGCATTTTTTTTTCTATATACTAATGACTAAATTTTCATGCACCGGAAATGACATACCGGAAGTCAATACATGGTTAAATCTGTGCAGAAAATAGGATGCGGACGTTTCGTAACCTGGTCGTTTCGTACCTAGATCGGGACTTAAAAAACGACGGAAGATTTGGGTCTGGGTCCCCCTATTTGCCCCCTCTTTTAAGAAAATCTGGATCCGCTCTCGGTCTACTTTGAAAAAAATTATAGGTCCATATATCCGAGTTAATATTGTTTAAAAAAAAAATATTGGACTTCGTCCCAAGTTAGGTAACACCTATTATCATATTATTTAACCTATTTCCGATATTAATTCGAAAGCGTTTTCCGATACTATATATAACAAACATGCACAGTAATTAAAACAAACGTACTTTATTACATTTTCATGCGCAGGCTATTGTTTGACGGATGTTGCCTTGAGACAGGACAAATGTTATTTCATACCAAATATGTCTACAATGACACGTCATCACAACTGGACTGACGGTCGTATGATGTGCAATGCAGAAAATGCAGATCTTCTGTCCATAGAAGATGAGATGACAATCTATGATGTTCATATCATGTTTTCAAGGTGATTAAATTAATTTTGCTGTAAAACAAGTTTCATTTTGTATTTTGATATAATTAGTTAAAATCTAAATCGGAGAAAATGTGAACTAAATTATTTTTAATTAATATGTAATTAACAACTCCAGCTATTTAAAACCTAATCTTCATATTACTACAGGTATCAGTTCAGAATGGTACAGGAAAAAAATGCAAATTTTCGTTTATATTTTTATCTTTTTTTAATATAGTGTGGTAATGCTACAAACAATTCTGTTAACAATTCATGCGTGAACAAGTCCACTAAACCGTGTTGGTGAATGGCGTAACACTAAGTTTGCAGAAATTTTATATTACTCATGCATCATCAGGTAAATTATACTTTCAACTGATTGAAACGCTATCGAAGTAGTTTTTTGCATTAATTTTCCATTTATATGCATGGAGTGAGTGAATGTTCTTTACAAAATGTAACGCCAATTCAGCAATTTTTCAGCTATATCATGGCGAGAACAAGGTAATTTTCAATGAAATAATGATGAGGTCTACTTTGTTCTAGACCAACTCGCTGAGTTGGATTTTTATAGTGCTAGCTCACTGAAACAACAGTCCGCGGATAGACATGTCGCTCCACTCGGACACATAATTCTGATTCCAAGCCAACCAGTCTTTGCTCTTTCTCCTAAATTTTGCGTGCTTAGCGGAGAAGCAATAAATACCAGTTTTATAGTCTTTGGGTTGACCAGACCGGAGCTCGAACCCACGATCTACCACACTCGAGGAGAGCACGCTTACCATTACGCCACCGATGTGGTATATATACATTGATATGAATTCTTAAGTTACATACAATATCATTTCAGTGTGTTGATAGATGTTCATACGATATGGACTGGTCTTCGATTCATAGAGAAAACGGGACATTTTGAATGGTCGGACGAATCAGAGTATAAAAAACCAGAGTCATTTTGGATCGTAGGTAAAATAATTCAACTTTGTACGTACATTGAAAAGTCCATTGATTTATTTCCATTTGAGCAGGTACATCTTTTTTGAAGGAATGTAAAAACACACATTTTTGTTTTGTTTGTTAATCTTTTGTGTCGCGAATTCAAAGTTGTAAGTCATTACATTTTTCATATATCATTAACTTGTCGACAACAAAACGACGCACGAGATATTTAATTAAACCATAGATATCAAATGTATTGCTCACGACGCGTTTCTGGAATAACTTCCATCCAGGTACACTCAAAGTCGAAAGATTGGAAACAAAAATTATTTGAATTTTTGCGAACAATAAAACTAGAGGACCTAAACAGGATAGCCAAAATCAGCTAAGGTTACCTATGTCTGAGGGAGGAGAACAAGTAAACGAAAGGGCCTAAACAGGATAGCCAAAATCGGCTAAGGTCACATTTTCCCGAGAGAGGAGAACCTTAGTTTTATCTAAGGTCACATTTTCCCGAGAGAGGAGAACCTTAGTTTTATCTAAGGTAACATTTTCCCGAGAGAGGAGAACCTTAGTTTTATCTAAGGTAACATTTTCCCGAGAGAGGAGAACCTTAGTTTTATTAATAATTACTAAGGAACTGTAAATTTGAGTTATAAATATTATTTATAATGAACCATGTCAGTCCCTCGGCACTGACTACTGGGCGGATGACACATTCGGAGACGTATAGTCCACAAGTAGAGGTATCGGCCTCAGTGATGGTAATAAAAAATGTAGATATCATTTACGGTTTTACTTCTATTACTGCCAGGGTCAATACCTCAGTTGTTAGACAATTAGTCCTTGGCAGCATTATTCATCCATTAATTATTGTGTCGATACAGTCGGAAAGCAAACACACGATTTGACCGTTACAGCTATTGATTCTAAAACCACGGTGTCAGGGGACGACAACCGTAAAAAAAATATCCCGCTAGGTGCCGCTTTACAAGTCCCGCAAAAATTTCCATTTGCACTGGTGTAGGATAAACGTGAAATATAGTATTAAATAGAAAAAAATGTGATAGAAACGTGATTTCTATAAAATATTTATATTTTTTTTTGCAATGACTGGCTATATCAGACAAGCGACAGAAGTTTATATTAGTCAAAAACGTGTTTTGAATCTTGCATTCTTGAATGTGTAAAAACACGAGGTTCGGTTTGTTTACATTTTTCGGCCAATGAAAAAGCTGACAGAAATCTATATTAAGACATGAATTCGATAATACAGGAGTGATATAGCATCATCAACCAATAAAAAATGTTCTCTCAATTGGAAATTCCGTCACCCCCAACAGAAATAATTCCTGAAAGATAATTCGACGAGGCATGTTTTGTTTACAATTTTCGCCTTGTTTTAGTGTAAAATATGCCCATTTTGGTGAACATTTCTTCCTTAAAACACCAATGCCGTATGTATATCTCTGCCATTTATTAGATTTATTAATATCTTTACATTTTAACCGAAAGTTTACAAGAAAACTGCATTGTTTACATCAGTTAATTAGGACCCCCATTTTTCCCCATCTCAATGTACAATTTGTTTAGACTCCTTTCCCAATCTGTGCTAGAACAGGTCTCTGTAAGTCAGTATGCAACACATACTTCTTCAGATCAAAATACATGCTAGTAAAACTTACAAGCAAAAAATATGTGAGAAAAATTATCAGACCATAAAAATATATGTAGTGTTGATGCTTGGATGGACAAAAATCTTGGTAAATATAAAAACAATCCCTTTATAATCAACCAAAACCATATTGTATCAAACATTTATTGTGAAGTCATTTCTGGATAGATTTTTTACAAATTTTACACCTAAACATTATGAATTGTCTATATTTTGTTTGTTTATTTACACATTATCTTTATATGGGTGGTTTTTATTTGTTATGTTTAAATTATGTACAAATAAAAATCACTCATAAGAACATAATGAGTAAATAAACAAACAAAATATAGACAATTCCAAATGTTTTGGTGTAAAATTTGTAAAAAAAATCTATCCAGAAATGGCTTGTGAGCTCTGATGATTCTCTAAATGAACTTTCAAAAACTGATTATACTTAACCAAATGTTTATATCACACTTCATTTGACAACTGAACCATGCGGGATTCCCCCTCCCCTCCCCATAAGAATTAAATGGTTCCTCCCTAAGGGTGGTTCTTGATATTCGTTCATACATGCAGCTTAGGGATGATGCAGGCACTTGTTTACTTTAACTTAGATGTAACATATAGGAGCAGAACTTGCTTTCACAGGTACTAAATTTATGCAGCAGCCAAGTAACAAAGCATAAAACAATGTCTCATTCACAGTTCTGACTTTTTTCCATTTTCATCTTTGTATACTCTATTAAGCAAGTAAAAATCAATGACAACTGAAATAGGTATTGAACTATAAATATTTGATTTTTTTCTTTGTTTCTTTGATTTTTTGTTTTTGTTTTGTTTTTGTTTTTGTTTTTGTTTTTTGTTTCTTTGAATATTGAGCTTTAAATTTCTCTTATTTTAACATTTAAACTCAGTTATATGAGTGAATTTGTTAATTTTAATTGGTTGCTATCTGTCAGTCTGGTGATACTTCATTTTTTTGTATCTCATTTTCTATTAAATTAATAATTCATTGTACTTAGGATTTTTTTCCACTTTCATATAATTTATGAACTTTTTACTCTGTTAATAGTTTATGGAAAAGAAATACACTTGAAAACTAATGTGTACAGTCATCTGTCAAAAGAATTGCAAAATGTAAAAAAAAAAATTCCTATATAATCAACCAAAACCATATTTTTTTCAAAAAATTATCGTGAAATCATTTCTGGATAGGTTTTAACACATTTTACACCAAAACATTCGGAATTGTATATATTTTGTTATTGCATTTGCTCATTATCTTTATATGAGTGGCTTTTTATTTGTGCATAATATTTCTATGATTGTTAATTTTTAGGAAAATCAAAGTCAATTTTTATTTGTTGTGTTTAAAGTATGTACAAATAAAAATAACTCATAACAACATAATGAGTAAATAAGCAATCAAAATATTGACAATTCCGAATGTTTTGGTATAAAATTTGTTAAAATCTATCCAGAAATGACTTCACAATATTTTTTTGAAAAAAATATGGTTTTGATTGATTATATAGAGATTGGTTTTACATTTCCCAATATTTTGACTATACATTTTCTTTAAATATTTATATAATTTTTTTTTCTTTATATTGAATTTTATTTTCATGCCTAGAAAAAAATTACACGAGTTCTGATCATGATTCATCAAAAGGATATAGAAATGTTTTTTGTTGAATTGCTAGAGGGCCTGTGAAAATAACAATTCAAAGTTTTCACAGTGATCAGATCCACCAATAAAACCGGTGGACGTGTAAATTTTAGTCGCCTATCCTTTCTTTTGGGGATAGGAGACCATTTATAAATGTTTATTTATTCCAAAATAGCAGCCTGCATCGGCATTAACATGTGTGCACATCGTGTTTTTAAGTCATTAGTTTAGTTCTAAATTTATTTTTAGAAATACGAAAATTCATACGGAGTTATCTTTCTTGACTGACAATTTTTCTGAATCTGAATAATTCTCGGCACTGAAAGCTGACAGAAACTCTTATTAATGAATAAAAACGTGTACCAGAGAATCATTTCGTTAAATAAATATATAACCTAGCGCAGTGTGAAGTTTGGGAATGTCACTCTACTGCAAACTTAATATATTTGCATTTTATTCCAATGCGATGGCGACATTCCATCGAGGGGTCACCCTGTAAATTATCAAAATTTTAATAATAATCTCCCGTTTTAACTCAAATCTAATAAACAAATCGTGGAAGTAATTATTGCTGAAAAGAAAACAATATAAGACGTTTCGATATTTTCTACGGTATAAATAAACGAGGTCTTTGTTCTACAATTTTCATGACCGACGAAAATGTCCACATTTTCAAATTCGAGTCACGTGACCCGTGGTTTTACCAGCGACGCCATTAATTAGTTTGCTTTTCAACTGGTACTGACATGGTAGATAAGATATATTTATGGCAAGATAAGAGAGGGACCTTGTTGTGCTCCGTTTGATGGTTGGCTGGAATTAATGAAGAATTCGTTTGAATTGAAAAGGTCATTTAATTATTAAATGACGATCAAAGTTCACAATATGTAGTCACCAATGAACAATCAAAATTCATATTACTGAAGGCAATCAAATATTTGGTGACAGAACAGAAAACAACTAAATACAAAATTATGTACAAAATAGATAACAACCATCAAAGATGGGGATGGTTATGGGCAGATAACCACCATCAAAAAGGGATGGTTATGCATAAAATATCAAATTATATGACCATAAAAATAGAAAACCTAAAACATGTAAAACATACAATTACAAAATGTAGATAAAACACAAACATGTGTTCAAATACAATACAAATTCTCAGGTAGTTTGTTGAGTGATGGGAGGGTGGGTAACAAGATGTAAATTCCTTTTTTCACTTTTTCAATCACATGTAACCTGTCGTTGAATCAACACAATATGGGTGAATGATTTCTGCGCAGCCGCAATAGCTTATCTTCTCCACAACTTGCTAATAAGATGGGAGATACCTATGTTTACCTTAAACCACATATAGATCAATTGGATTATTTCCCTTTTGCCAATAACTAATTTACTGTTTGGACTTGCCATAAATTTATTTATATATCTATAAATTGAATTTTATGGCAAGATAAGAGAGGGACCTTGTGTGCTCCGTTTGATGGTTGGCTGGAATTAATGAAGAATTCGCTTGAATTGAAAAGGTCATTTTATTATTAAATGACAATCAAAGTTCACAATATGTAGTCACCATTGAACAATCAAAATTCATATTACTGAAGGCAATCAAATATTTGGTGACAGAACAGAAAACAACTAAAATACAAAATGATGTACAAAATAGATAACAACCATCAAAGATGGGGATGGTTATGCGCCACCATATTGTGTGGAATGAGTCGATACCCTTCATAATTATTGAAAGAATGCCACACAATATCCCCCATCCACAACAGGACAGGGGACTCCTACATGACTTGAAACAAACTTTATCCTATAATCCTGTCTCTTATGAATTAAAGCATAACTATGCACCATTAAGGTCAATAATTGTGCATATCTAGCTTCTAAACACCCTTCTCAAGTATATTATGTGGCTACAAAGACCCGTGTTCCCATGAAACAATACATGTATTATCCAATAACAAGATTACATTTAAAACAACTATATGTGGACAACCTAATGTGTATAAGTCTATACATGCAAATTGTCAAGCTATAAGCAAAACTGTTCCATAATGTCTACATTATATTATTGTTCGCACATATATGTACAATTGTAAATATTGAAATCACAGAGGCCCATGTCCCCATGTAAGTCTAATCAACACATCCTTAGCCTTCATGTTCATTACCAAAATATTTTAGTTTCATATATACATGGATGTCAGGTTAATCAAGAGGTAATGCAACAGAAGCCCATGTCCCCCTGTTACAGTAACACCCTGGCCCTGATTTGTGGCACACTGACTTTACGCCTGTTATTTGAGAATCAAGTCAACTTTCCGAGGTCCTTGTCCCCATGAAAGCGAGATTTTCAAAGTGTGAATTTGCATCATTATAATTACATGTAAACTAACCACAAAATTTTTGAAGTCCTGTACAAGTATTACATCAAGAAGTACTGCAACAGAAGCCCATGTCCCCATGTTACAGTTAAACACAATCAAACCAACTTTCAGGGACCCTTGTCCCCATGAAAGCTAGATTTTCAAAGTGGGAATGTGTATATATTTTTTGAAGGCTTTTATATCATTGACATGTACAGTTCATAAATAGTATAATTATTATTAAGATTGAGGTTAATCTTTATCAGTCATAAGTAACTTTAATCGATTTGTGGCTATCCTGTATATGTCCTTGGATGTTCTTGATGCCAACAACTTTTAGTTTCATTGGCTTTCAAATCTTTTGATTGTGTATGTGCTTCATGAAGATTATTCCAGAAACGCATCATGTGCAGTTAATTATAATATTTAATTATATCTGTTGTGACAGGGGAACCAAATAATCGGATAAACAAACATAGACCAGACGGGGAAAACTGTATTATGATTAAAATAACTCGATATTTCGGATGGAATGATGGTGCTTGTAGCAATACACTCATCACTTTTTGTCAGCTGAACAGTGCTTCCGAAACATGTGAGTATGTCTTGCATAAGAATAAAACATGTATTGGGGGGGGGGGGGTCGAAGTCGCATAGTGGTTGCATGTTGTATTCGAGTGCATGTCTTTCCATCTTGCATTGTACTGATGGCAGTGTTTTATTGGCGGAGGCACCCGGAGTACCCGGAGAAAACCACTGACCTACCACAAGTCGCTGACAAACTTTATGACATAATGTTGTATCGGGTACACCTCGCCTAGCCCAACAATGTAATGTACAGATCATTATATTAATAATATCAATTTGCATTCAGCTCTAGCTGGCTTCGCTGTAAAACTCATTAATAAATGATCACAACAAATTACAATTATTAGGTCAAATATCTCGCAGCCCTCCATCATATACAGTCCAATCTGTATATAAAGGGCACTCAAGGGTAACTTGAATCTGTGCCCGTTTTGAGCAGTTGCCTTTAAAATACAGCTTGAAATTATATTCACTATTCGTTATTGAGGAAGACGTACAATGACAGTAAGATTACCAGTGTGATGTTCGTCGAACATTTGTAGGTAAAGCATATTTGAAAGAATATCGTTTTTTTTGGGGGGGGGGGCTATTCCAACCGCTGACGCGTGTTTCGACAGTAGTAAGAAGTACCGCTTAATTGCAGTCTAGATGCTCTTTCACATTTATTTTAGAAGAGTTCTGCTGATTGTTGAAGGCGCTATTACGACTGTAAATGTGTTCGAGTGTAAAGTTGGATAGTCTCTCGTGTTCATTTACATCCATATCCTCTATTACTAGTGTTATTGTACTAAATGTTTTTTTATATTTTATTCAGATAACTTATGATTATAATAGCTAATGAATACTAGTATAATATCTAATACATGGTTTTTCTTTTTTGCTTTATCATCACAAGTGTGCCCTACAACAGAAGGTTGGATTGATAGTCCCGATGGATGTTTTTATTTAAATGATTCTGCTCAGACATGGATTGATGCAGTGCACTATTGTAAAAATATCAACAAAGATGCTGTTATGATGATGCCAAAAACAGAGGTTGATATGAATGTAGTGCTTCATTTAATGCAAAGGTGAAAGTAATTTGGGTTTATATTACATCACAAATTTGCATATTCATGACGAAATTGATTTGCAAACAATAAATTATGTAGCTAATCAAATTACAAAGGAATGTGACAATTGGTCTATGTTTCAAGTGACATAAGTAAATGGGTTGAGAGTGGATATGGACGGAAAATTTCGCATTGGCTTCCACATGTACAAAGCTGTCGTACGTTCAAATGACATGTTTTTTTTCTCCTACTCGACATATTATCTAATGCCTCACCCTTAGGATGAATAAAGTGCATACATTTCGTCCTACACAACCAGCGGATATACTTAGGGAGGGTTTTAAATGAAGTCACAAGGCCGAGTATTTAAACACCTTATCACAATCCTGATTGACAGGACTAATAGATACGTAGATATCTAATTTACTGCACTCGATCCGTTACTGGAATTATTATCAGTAGTCGAAAGATTGGAAAGCCAAATAATTTAAAAGTCTTTGGGATCAACTAAACCAAAAGACGTAAACAGAATATCCAAAATCGTCCAATTTCACCTATAACTGAGCGAGATTGAATTTAATTAATTAAATTGTAATGATTTAATTTGATTTGAATACTGCAATCTAATTGGCTGATCCGCTTGGAGAAATGTTAGTCATACTTGATAGCCTGGGGTGGTATTGTGACGTCACCAGAATATTAATTCGCCAACGACAAATTCAAATAGTCACATGAAATAATAGTAATTAAAGTCGAGGAATCATTAAATGTTGTTATAAAAATTAAATTATAAGGAATATTTGAAATTTTTTAACAAGTTATACTTGTATAACCTGATTTGGTACAGTTTACGCTTTTCGTAAACCGCTTTGTGGTTTATTAAGCGTAATCTGCCTCAAACCAGGTTATATCGTAATCTGCCCCAAACCAGGTTATATCGTATAACTTGTTCAAATATTTCAAATATTCCTTAATTATTTAGGAACTGTAAATTTGAAACAAATATAGATCTAATAACCCATGTCAAGATAAAAGGAAATAAAACAACAAAAAAGACCTCAACAAATATAACTAACAGGCGAATCTAGCATTGATTATTCTATGATATATGTTTATTATCAAACGTCAAGGACATTTATATATTAGGATTGTGTTTTTGTGCGCTGCCCCCTCCAGGTGATATAATACGTCATGCTAGATTGTATATAAATTATACAGCCGTTACACATATATGCAAAATGTTGAACGGTATCAATAACTTTTAGCAATTTGATAAGAGAATAAATGGGCTTATTACTTCCTGTTATTCCGCGTACCTTATGATGTTTAGTCAGACGTACACTGAAACCTGTCTAAATCGAACATCGATATCCTGCATAAAATTAACTTTATTCCTAATATAGTAATATTTGTTAATTCAACTTGTATAAACCGAAAACCTGTCTATTCAGAACACATACGTTCACCCAAGTGAAATTCGGTTTAGAGATGTTTTATTGTATATTATTATATTTTAATCTCTATGATAGATTTTGATTGGATTAAATTAGTCATGTGATAATAAAATAATTGAAATGTTTTGCCAAAATTTGCGCTGCCGGGAAACAACCCTATTGTTTCCCGCCGAACAACAGCTATTATTATACCTCACTAACTTCTTATTGGCTGAAATTAAATCACATGACCTGAAACAATTTTAATGTTTTGTGAAAATTAACCCAAACGGGAAACAACTAGTTTTTACCGGGTAACAACCCTATTGTTCCCCGGTAAACAACCCATTGCGTGCCTCAAAAGGGAAACAACTCTTTCCGGAAGTGACATTGCCGTCTGTTTGTTTACAATTTGGTCGGACCAGCAGGATGGCAGTCGCTAATTCTTCTACTTCTACATGTATTTATTAAATGCCCAATCCTTGGTCTGTTGTTCGGTATAATAAAACAGTTATTGCCTTCAATGGATTGTAAACATCAGAATTGTTAATCCTCAATGGGTTGTTTCCCTCGGGCTAACAGGTTAACAAATCTGGATGTTTACATCCATTGAAGGCAATAATTGTTTATTGTTCCCCGCCGAACAACACCCATTGTTCCCCGCCGAACAACACCTATTGTTCCCCGCCGAACAACCCAATGTTCCCCCACAAGGGAGATAACCTATAAAACATTGGCAAAACTATAATAAAACAATTACGGCCCTCTGTGTAGGGAAACATCCAGATTTGTCAACCCTCGGGTTGACAAATCTGAATGTTTCCCCACACGGATGGCCGTAATTATATAATGTTTTATTTTTGGTGCAGACATTGCTTTACGTGTAAATTATATCATAAATATTACTATGTACTTGATTTGTAATTTACAATGTGTTAATTGAATTTTTGAATCACTTTTTTCATTTATTGTTAGACATTACATATTTTGCAGCGGGGGTATCATAAGAGCTTGGATTGGTCTAAGCGACAGGGATGAGGAAGGGGTTTATAAATGGCTGGATGGATCGATATTGCTCTCTCCAGAGATGTTTGGTAATTAACTATATACGTTTGATATAATGCAATTCTGTTCGATGACTATAAAGGGTTGAGGTTAAGGTGTTTAACTCCACTTTCTACAATATTTCAGTTATATCGTAATGGTCAGATTTATTGGTGGAGGAAATCGGAGTACCCGCAGAAAACCACCGACCTGCCACAAGTCACTTCAAACTTGATCGCATATTGTTATATCGAATACACTTCACCTGACTGGGATTCGAACTCACAACGTTGATGGTGATAGCAATTAATTGCATATGTAGTTATAAATAAACTACCATATTATCACAACCACGACAACCCCTCGATAACTTTATACATGCATGTTTTGATTTGAAATATTCAGCCTAGAAAATATTTTACAGAGCTATCGGTCTTGAAACTCGCTAATAAACCTTATATGTACGTTCTGATTTGAAACGTTCAGCCTAGACAAGCTGTTACATAGAACTGTCGGTCTTAACACTCGCCAATGTCAAGATGTCAAATAATAATATCGCAATAAAAAAGCGGAATTATTTGGAACGGAATGCTTTTCCCTTCCGACTGTGAAATTCATTAGAATACCTGAAATTGTCAGTGTACACGCTGAAAATTGTTGAAATCTGTGATAATTAAGTAAAAGTTTGGAGTTTTAGCTTACAGGAGGAGTACATGATGGTTCGTTTTGATGAAGTTCAGACGTTCACATATCAGTATATCAGGGAGTTTAATGACCCTATAACTCTGTAAGAGATGGTCAATTTAGGAGTAATACCACTAATGGCATATATAAAACAACAGACATTCCGAAGTCGTCTACCGTCAAAAATCCTACTTCCATTTTAGATTTAACACAAATTCATGTGGTTTCTTTCCAATGCAATGACATTTTTATTTACAACCACAAGGTCATCAGATATGGGCTTAAAATTATCCCAACAGCTGTAGATTTCTGTTGACATTTAGTAATTTGCAGTATCTAATAGGGTTTATTTTTTTTATCTAACAATGTAGGAATTCATTTTGTATTTACGTACTACTTTATCCCTTTTGACTGGTTTCCGGGTTTAGTGGTATTAAACGTTTGGACTGTATTAAATATATGTAGTGTTAGCCTCTGTATATTTCTGAACAACATGACGTGATAATGTGAACAGGAAAAATATAATTAGCAAAATGAAAATTAAATCATGTTATGATTGTCACAATAAAAAGGGAAGATGATAGGTAGGGCACATAAATGTCGAATTTCAAATGGCCACTAAGAAATTTTTGCTCATTATGATCCTCTGAAAGTTGTCTTTTCCATGGAAAATGTGCGAAATTCTAATACAAAACGTAGATATATTGTTCCAGATACAAATATGTCCATAGGAGACTCCTGCATGGCGATAAACTCATCAAGAAACTGGCAATTTATGCCTTGCGATCATGAGTACACTGTCGTATGTCAACGAAGGAAAAGTACAGTAGCTGTTACGACGTCTATGCCACAGACTACCAGCAGCAACAGCAGCATCACACTTGGTAAGAATGTATTGTCTGTAGCACTTCCCATATACCGTAAATGGTGATATAAAATTAAATACATGTCTAAATATATCACACTGTATGAACAGTTTTAAAATTCAATATAAAAAACCGTAGAAAGAGGTGGCACAATCGATACGACCTACACACAAAATACATGACCACTCGCCTCCCTGGTGGGGTGGTATCACTGTACAAACATTAGGTTAGTAAATGTTCATTTTAAACTACTTAGACCAAGTCAAAGTTTGGTATGAGTAATTTTTTCATAACCAGATAAACAAGATTAGTCTTCTGTCCGTCAGTTTTTGTGAGTAATTTTTTAAAACTAGAAACTGATTTGGCTGATAAAACGTCTTAGGGAAGACTATTCTAATCCCTTATTGTGGGAAAATAGAATTGAGTGATTTTTTCATAAAATATGGATCAGAGTTCGAATTATTATTATTATTATATAGATATCGATGAAAAACCGTGATTTCCGAGTTGAATAAAAACTAGTGAAATTACCATTTTTATTTTCACTCTCGCTATTTTTCCCGTCATTTTTCAAGCCGGAACTATTTTTTTTTAGAATACTAAATCATGCGGAGTCAGTGTGATCCAATCAGGACGCTCATTATTGT
>MJUT01005706.1:32475-44303 GCA_002080005.1 Gigantidas platifrons
TAAGTGTAATGTTTAATAGTCTCTCTAAGGTAATGTCGTGGTCATGATTGTATAATATAGTTGTGAGTTTGAATCCTGATCATGACGAGGTCTATAATATACAACATTATGTTGTAAAGTTCGTCAGTGACTTGCTGCAGGTCGGTGGTTTTCTCCAGGTACTCCGGAAACTCCACCAATAAAACTAACCGCTACGATATAACTGAAATATTGTTGAAAGTGGCGCTGAACACCATAAACATAAACCAAACCTATTTATATTTGTTTTGTCATCATTTATTTCTGTTTGTTTTGAATTTTTTTTCTGATACCAAATAAAGGTAGATTCTAATTGTGTATAAACTTCACCTCTTAAAAATTTTTTTTTTACCTTTTTTTTAAACAAGCACAATAACAATATTTAATTTCCTTATCATTATTAAACAAATATTTATATTCAATCAGATTGACAATTGCAAACTTTCATAAGAAATTGCCTTGATTCAAAAAATATATATTAAAAAAAACCACTTATTTTTACAGTTACAGCCTCAACTAATCAGACAAGTCCATTGCTTGATTCTACGTAAGTTTGTTTTTTTATGAACTCATACTAGTACATAGGAAAGGTCAGTAGGGGGATGGTAAAATCTACCATATATTTTAACATGTCACACTTATGCATCATCATCGAACTCTAAGCACACCAGAATCCTGTATAGTGATTGAGTGAATAATGTTTAATGCCAATTCAGCAATGTTATAGCTATATCATGGCGAGAATAAGTTAATTTTCAATGAGATGAAGATGAAGTCTGCTTTGTACTAGATCAACACGCTTAATTGGATTTTTATAGTGCTAGCTCACTGAAACAACAGTCCTCAGATAGGCATGTCACCCCACTCGGACACATTATTCTGATTCTGAGCCAACCAGTCTTTTCTCGTTCTCCTTAATGCTGCGTGCTTAGCGGAGAAGCAACAAATACCAATTTTATGCTCTTTGGTTTTACCCGATCATGGCTTGAACCCGCGATCTACCACACTCGAGCCGAAGCTCTGACTGCTCAGCAGATAATACCCTCAGGGACTAATAGTCCACTAGCAGAGGTATCGACCCAGTGAGAGTAATAATAACCCTAAATACCTAATTTAGTGTCCATAACACATTTCTGGAATAACTTTCATTAGGTATGCTCAAATCTAAAATATTTAAAAACCAAACAATTAAAATAGTGTATAGACTATAGGTGTTTAACGTCTCTTTTAACAGTATTTCAGTTAGATGTATACATCGACGATCAGTTGTATTGGTGGAGGATGTGGAGTACCTGAAGAAAACCACCAACCTGTCGCAGGTTTATTCTTATAATTATATATTGAGTATTGACATGTTTTTTTGCATAGAAAGCACAAAGAAAAAAAATCATTGCTAAGGGGAGAATACCTATGAAATGAAATATTTGCTAAACCTAATATGAGAAATACATAAATATGATAAAATTTCCTTTTATTTTCAGGAATTTTGAGTGGATTTACATGTATCTTGTACCTGTTGTGGCTGATGTATTGTTAATAGTGGGTGTGTTCATCTGTGTCATCAGAAAGAAGGAAAGGAAAAGAAAGAAATGGCAGCAAGATAAGAGTATGTGTATTGAAAGCCTGATACAATAGTCCTCATCTTATAAGGCCACTCCCACAAAGGGCACCCCTCATACTTAAAAGGCCAGATTTTAGATGAACTGAAATAGTAAAATACTAATAAATTGTCCCCCTCAAGAAAGGCCACCCCTGTTATAAGGCCATTTTTCAATTGCAGGATGTGTGGGCTTTTAGATGGTGATTACTGTATATGATATGTTGAGACATAATCGACTTCTGCCCCTGAAGAATGGCTTGCCAAGTCACCAGAATTGCCAGAAATGTTCTCTTTATGGGTCTTGCAGAAGTTTTGTTACTTTACAGAGAATTTTAAATTGTAATTGGATGATGTGGCCTCTAAATGGCTGAAACATTTCAAAATCTTTTCTACTGCGTGAGAAGTCACTAAGGTAATTAGTTAATCACTAATGTTTTTTTCCGAGGGTCCTGAACAAGTGTTAAAAAATATAAAATCAGGAGGCTGTCATGGTCCCTGATTTGGCTGGTACACTTTGTGCTGGAGAATATGATAAAAAAAACAAACAAAGTCGCAATTAGCCAAAATTATATGAAAACTTCCTGTAAAAAAAGTGAAAACCAGTCTGGCCAACTAAATAAACTATGATACCAAGTCAGCAATAAAGACCTAGGTAAGCGACACAGGCTCATGTGATTGATACAGGCTTAAGTGAGCATAAGTTCCACATGGCGTACATCCACTATTTATTACAATTAAATGGACTAATAAATTTACATAACAGTTAAATGTACCTTTTAACAATTTTTTCAGGACATAAAAAAAATGAAGATTGTGATGGCCTCATTGAAAATGGAATGGGAAACAATAATACCTTACCCAGTGTAAATAAATACCAACAGGGTGATCAGACATCAGCTAAAGTGAATGGTGATCAGACATCAGCTAAAGTAAATGATGACCAGACATCAAATATTGTGTATGTTGATGAGATCAAAGAAGAATTTAATAGCAATGGAATAACAGACAAAGAAAATAGTGATGAAATAGCAGATAACATGGATGTTTATGGGACATTTGTAAAAATGTTTGGTGACGAGACAGTAAAAGAAGTGAATGGTGATAAGACAGGTGCAAAAATAAATGGTGATGAGACAGATGCAAAAATAAATGGTGATGAGACAGATGCAAAAATAAGTGGTGATGAGACAGATGCAAAAATAAATGGTGATGATCATGAGACAGTAGAAATGGTGAATGCTGATGAGACAATAGAAATGGTGAATGGTGAAGAGATGACAGAGATTGAAAACTGTGAAAATATTTCTACTAAATCTTATACAACTGAAAACCATGATACATCATATGGCAGATTGGATGTAAACCCTTTGTTTTCAGCTGGTAAATATTGATTAGTATAACAAAAGTAATAATTAGTATATTTTAAATTTCTTGTTTGATTGTCTCTCCTGCTCACCTACCACCACAGTAATATGTTAATAAGTAGAGTATAATGATATAAAATTTACCTGATACTTGTGCAGTCAGTGCTTATAAAGTTGTGAGTTCGAACCCCATGCATGGCAAGGTGTACCCCATACAACATTATGTGATAAAGTTTGTCAGTGACTTGCGACAGGTCGGTGGTTTTCTCTGGGTACTCTGTTTTCTTCCACCAATAAAACTGACCGCCACGATATAACTGAAGTATTGTTGAAAGTGGCGTTAAACACTATAAACCATCTGAATCATCTAATAGTTTCAATCATATTTATTATGTCTCCCAAACGAAGTTTGGGAGACATATTGTGTTTGCTCCGTTTCTTCTTCTTATTATTATTATTATTATTATTATTCTTATTATTATTAAGTCCCCAAACAAAGTTTGGGGACTTATTGTTTTTGCACCGTTTCTTCTTCTTCTTCTTCTTCTTCTTCTCGCCGTGAACTTGTCCGACCAAATTCTCAGAGACTGATGATCCGATCTTTACTAAACTTCACAGGAAGGTGGATCCCTATCTCAAGAGGTTCACTCAGGTCTTGAAATTTTCAAAATGGCCGCCGTTGCCATGGAAACCGTGAATAAAATATTTGACCTCACTTATATCGGAAACTGCCAAAGGGATTTCCACAAGACTTGGCATATATATTAATTAGGGTTGGTAGAATATTCGGACCAAAAAAAAATCACGAGCGAATGGCCGCCGACAAAATTGGGAAAATTTCAATGTTCTCTGATTTCAATAAAAATTGATATCTAGGGTTATTTTGAAGTGAGTAATTGATTGGCAATGATGAAAATTGCATTCAGGGTCATTCTTACGATGCCACCGTTTCCAAAATGGCCGCCAACAAAATCGGCAAATTGTTAATGGTCTCCGATTTCAATGAAAATTGATACCTAGGAGTATTTTGAAGTGAGGAATTGGTTGGTAATGATGAAATTTGCATTCAGGGTCATTTTTAAGAGGCCACCATTTTCAAAATGGCTGCCAACAAAATCGTCAAATTGTCAATGGTCTCCGATTTCAATGAAAATTTATATCTAGGAGTAATTTTAAGTAAGGAATTGCTTGGTAATGATGAAATTTGCATCCACACATGCCCGAATTATGACATGGAGGTCGTTTAGGGACTTCTGTGTTTGCATCCAAACACAATCAAACCTTGTTATTATTCTTCTTCCTCTTTCTTTCTTCTGCCAAAAGTTTGTCCGACACATTTCTCGGCGACTACTGAACGGAAATCAATGAAACTTCACAGGAATGTTAAGCACTATGAGTAGATGTGCAGACTACTTTCGGAATTTTCAAAATGGCCTTCGTTGACATGGAAACGGCCAAAATGCTAAACAATTGAAAAACACAAAAATGATCATAGCAGATAACTCGCCAAACAGAAATTAATGAAACTTGCTAGAAATAACATCCACATCTAGTGGAACGAGGTAAGCTAAAAAAAATCGGAATCGGTTGGACAAACTTTGCCGCAGTTGCCATGGAAACAAAAAAGGGGGGATTTAAAAAAATTTTGGATTCCTTTCATCAAACTTCATGACACTTTGTAGGAATATCCACTGTAGTGTTTGGCAGCATTTGGGGGTTGAAAAAAATTCAAAATGGCGGCTGTTGCCATGGTAACCAAGGTACAAAATGGCCACCAAATACAAAAATCCTCCGATTTGGGCGAAATTTGGTTTCCGAGTGCGCTTGAGGTGAGCAACCTAACCATTACACCACTCATTTTAATGCTTAGAGAAATGTAGACTACAATGTGTATTTAATTTCAGCGAAGACGTCTTCAGGGTTTGTTAATGATATGTACATTTTAAAATGGAGTCCAAGGGATGACAGTTCATCACAAGGTAACACTATTGAAATATTACTTTTAAAAGTTTAAAGAAAGTTTGAAAATACCAAAGGGGTAATCAGAGGCCGTAAATCAAAGAAGAAGAACAGACAATGCAATGAACAAAAGAAAAAGGTCAAAAGGACAAACAACGATCTACAAAATACTACACAGAAAACGAGAGATTGAGCAACCCGAACCCCACTAAAAACTGGGGATGGACTCAAATGCTCAGGAAGGTCAAGTTTAGGTATAGATGTGAATGGATTTCACGGTTTGATTAATTGATTTAAAATACCAAAAAATTGATTTAAAAAAATACCACACCATCAGAAAAGTTCTACAAATCAATTAGAAAATTGTAGGAAGAGAGGCAAAATCAGTATCCCTAATATGACTGCTCACTCCCCTGACCTGGCACAGGTATTTCAATAAAAGGTGGCAGTGTTAAACTAGTTTTAAGGGCACAAGCCTCCCCTCGTACTAAAATTATGCAGTTTTGGAATTGTTTTTCTGGAAGTAAAATAGCGACCTGTGAATATTACTTACAGTACACTTGTATATGTACCATGCTCACTGGACCGGAAAAGAGGAGTTTGGAGATACCAAAGTGTTAATAAGAATCCATAAATCCAAGAAGGATAGACAACACTATGGCCAAAAGAAAAAGTACAAACAACAATCTAGAAAACACTACACAGAAATTAAAACTAAAGATCGGGCAGCATGAACCAGGGGTGAACAAGTTCAAGAATAATTTATTTTGCAATAATTTAAAAAAAAATTATGAATAATAGATTTTTCAAGATAACAATTCAAATACACATTGAACATTGAATGTATCATGAATGGTTTTAGTGTGTGAACACCAGAATGTGATTTCTATGTAGACTTATCCTTGATAAAAGTTCTGATGGCTGAAACATTGGATAGATTGCAAAAATGTTTAACATTTATTATATTATTTTCCCCATTTGGAAAAAGAACTGAACTAGCGTATACATTTAAAAACAAAAATTTAATGATATTTTTCAGGTTTTATAGAATGTACAGATCCTTCAGGGAACCAGTTCAAATCCATGACAATCAATAATGGAAGTCAGGGGATGATATTGTTGAAAATGAAAGAAATAACAAAGAGATGCAATTTCATATTTGTTTCATTCAGTGAAAATTGCCAAACAGAATCTTTCGTACAAATTATAGTGGAGCCAGTAACAAGAAACTTAGGTGTGTTTAAAATAATATCTTACCTCCCACATAAATGTAAGAAAATGATTGGTTTAGCGTGAACACGTGGACGCCCTGTATAACTCATACAGGGCGTCTGAGCCTCTTGTATGTTTTTCATACAGGGTTAGTAAATGTCATACTTCGTCTCGCCCCATATGGAATTTACTGACCCCGTATATAACGCATTAGGTCACTAACACACTGTGTAACTAATAATATGTGATCCTTTAATGGTATAATATAATTTAATTGTTCGTGATCGTACAGTATTCTTAGGCAGCAGTTCTGCTCACAATAATTTTGATAACATTGGTTATGTTAGGAGCTTCATAATCTCTATGTAACAGAGTAAACAGTGTCATATATTAATGTTTTGATAGCCAGTTAGGCCATCGTGGTCGTGATCGTATGGTAGTTGGATTTACAACTACTTGTGCAATCAGTGTCTATCACCACTAAAATTGTCAGTGACTTGTGGCAGGTTGGTGGTTACTCCGTGTACTGCGGTTTCCTCCACCAATAAAATTGACCGCCACGATATAACGGAAATATTGTTGAAAGTGGCATTAAACATGATAAACTAAACTAAGCCAAACTTTTATGGCAAGTAACATCTCTTTATTGACAATCTTAAATCTTTTATGACAGGAAACTGACACTTCACTACCGGAAATATTCAAATAATAAATTATATGTTAACATGAGTAAAGATTTTTTACTTCAAATTGAATTTGTACAATATTTTTCTATTTAAAATTCCATGATTTAAAAAAAAATTCTATATAATGCAAAGATCAAAAGCCCGAACATTTCAACGGGTCCATAGATTTACCCAAAACTACCACAAAACACCTGAAATATACCTTTTTAAAATATAAACATGTTCATCATATTACTTTTTTATTGTTTTTGGTCAAATTTTCATTGGAAAAATGTTTTAAATCATTTTATGACGGTTATTCATCGTAAAATAGATAATAAAAAGCTTTGAATTTAAATACTCAAAAGTTTGTGTTCTATTATTTTTATGCAGCATATGACAGAACAATTTCTTAATTATTTTTAAGCAAATGATAATATTGACAAAAATGACAAATTCATCTTTTTTATTTTGGATAACTACGACATGCATTGTATATTCAAACAGTTTAAATCACGTAAATTCTCAAAACATACTTCTGTTTTGACTAACAACTAACACAAAAAACAATGACTTTCCATTTCAAAATTTAACGATTGTTTGTAAACAAATAGTAGTAATTAATTAGATTAATTAGTAGACGAACATCATATTACACAATTATTAAAGCAATTATTACTCTTTGATCTTTCGGTATGGTGGTATATAATTCAATGTTAAATATTTATTAAATATTAAAATTTCAAAGGATAATAAAAAAAAATTCCGAAATCCCCCATTATTTAAAAAAAAATTCTAAATAAAAAATCAAAAGGTCTCATATGACGGCGCATTGAAATATCATACCAAAGGAGTTTTTATGAATTCAACTTTCAGAAATACTGAATCAAAATACTGAAAATGGCTTTTGATTTCATGTAATTTGGACAGTCAATTAACAAATTTCGTAATGATATGTGTAAATATTTTTCGTATTCATGTATTTTATTTATTTTGACTCTTTGATACGTTTTCACCAACTGAATCAGTCAGACATCATAAAAATAGTTTGATTGATTGATTTTTTGGTTTTAATGCCACTTTCAGCAATATTTCAGCTATATCATGGCGACCAGTTCTCCCTATACACTGTCCATCCTCTCATAACAGATGCACAGAGAGGACAAAAAAAAAACAATATACAAGTTCATTCCGTAACTAATCTTCCAGTATCTGCAATACTGGTATTACAAGTATTGTACCAGAATCTTCCAGTATATGCAATACTGGGATAACCAGTATCGTACCAGAATCTTCCGGTATCTGTAATACTCATATTTTGGCAATGACCAGTATTTTCTAGTATTGCAGATACTTGAAGATTCTGGAAGATACTGGAATACTAGTATTTACCAGTATCTGTACCAGTATTGCAGATACTGGAAGATACTGGTACGATACTGGTAATACCAGTATTGTGTACAATACTGGTAATACCAGTATCACGGCCGGCTGCTTCATAATATCCCTTTATTTTTGTAACAAGAAATCTTTTAATATTAAAGGTGTCTTAAATCATTTATCCCTTTCTCTGCAAAACATTTACAAAAACAAATTGAAAATTGCATACACGGTAACTTTGTAATAAACATAGTTTTTCAACTTATTTAAATGGATCTATTAAAATTGAATAGGTGCATGAACTTGCATTTAAAGTCATTTTGGTTATAAAGGAATAGCATATTTTTGGTATGAAAAATATATTGTCATTGTTGTTATTGAAAGTAGATGTTTTTTTTATATTTTCAGATTTGAGCACTCTTCTAAAGTCTGGATTATCTACCATTGATTTTAGATCATTTGAGGTATATTACAGTGCAGTTACTATGGAAACTAGAGTAAAAAATAGTGTGGCAAATAAAATCCTTATTTAAATTAAAAAGAGCTATTTTTTTAGCTATAACAAGATACTATCTGATGGGAAAATGATGACGATGCTGGCATTGTACTAGACAAACACACTTTGCTAAAATTTTATATCAATAGCTGACTGAAACAACAGTCCATAGATAGACGTGCCGCCCCACTCAGACACAATATACTGTCTCCTAGTATCTATTCATACTCTTTAATGTTGAGTTCTCTACAGAGACGTAGCAAATCTCAAATCTATGATCTCTTCATTTCGAACCATTACACAACCAAATAAAAAAAAAACTAAAGAAGAATTTGTACCCAGCAATGTGTAAAGATTTGTCTTTATAATGCTAGGGACTGGATAGTCAAATAGTACGGTTGTTGAGTTCTGACAACAAGCCTTACACCACTGACATGGGTTAACTTCCTGTTATTCACATCAATTGTTGCAACTTCCAGACTCCTACTCAAGGTCTTGGGTTTCACCTGTCAATTAATTATAGCTGTCAACACTATCCTCACCGAATAAATCTGGTAGTCATGATATACTGAAAAATTGCTGAAAGTGACGTTAAATACCAATTACCTACCAGGGGATCCTCGTGGTCGTGATCGCATGGTAGTTGGATTTACAACTACCTATGCAATCAGTGCCTATCACCACTAATGTTGTGAGTTCCAATCCCGCCCAGTCGAGGTGTACTTGATACAACACTATGTGATGAAGTTTGTCAGTGACTTGCAACAGGTCGGTGGTTTTCTCCAGGTACTCTGATTTCTCCACCCATAAAACTGACCGCCACGATATTACTGGAATATTGTTGAAAGTGGCATTAAACACCATAAACCACCAACGGACCTACTCAAGGTCTTGGGTTTCACCTCTCTATTCATTATAGCTGTCTAGACTTTCCTCCCCGAATTAATCTGGTAGTCGAGATATACTGAAAAATTGTTGAATGTGACGTTAAATACCAATTACATACATTCTTTATACTTCTGAAAATTAGGCAACAAGTGTTTTTAATTAATTTCTGTACTTTTATGTTATAGGTTTTACAAAATAGACCTGAAGAAGACTTGTCTTTATAAAAATAGGGTAAAAAAATTGAAATATTTTGCAAAAATAGGTATAAGAACATTTTTGAGTTACCAAAGGGGTAATCATAAGCCATAAATAGAAGCAAAACAGACAATGCATGATCAAAAGAAGAGGGACAAACAATGATGTGCAAAACATTACACAGAAAACTAAACATCAAGTAACACAAACCCCACAAAAGGGTGTGGTGTTTAATGCCACTTTCAACAATTTCTCAGTTATATTGTGGCAGAGAACGAACCCCACTACAAACCAGTGGTGAACTCAGGTTAATATATTAATAAAATCTTTTAATTAATTGCCATATGTACAGTAATATTCATCAATGAGCAAGAAACAATATGGATGTAAATGAATACTATTGACTACCCAACTTCACACTTAGACACAAACTAATGTAAAGTAACGGTGCTTTTATTTGCTATTAAACATTTCATATTCACAGAAGGGGGGTCTTCAAGTGAGTGAATGAGCATAATACATATCTTAAAATGAGGGTCAAAGAGCACATATCTGGTTCCTATTTGTACACTTATTATTCATCAGAATGCATTTGTCAACCATAGATTTATGATTCAGTTACTACGGAACAATCTGATACTGATGTTTTGGCATGAAACAAAATTTTAAATTTATAAATTTATAAATGTTTCTTAATTCATCACATGATTAGTTTTAAGTTGATCTGATTCCTATCTTGATAAAAAACAGAAAGAAAATTATATATATATTTTTTTTTTATTACGGTGTTTGATGCCACTTTCAACAATATTTCAGTTATATAGTGACGGTCAGTTTTATTGGTGGAGGAAACAGGAGTACTCGGAGAAAACCACTGACCTGCTGCAAGTCACTGACAAACTTTATCACATAATGTTGTATCAAGTACACCTCGCCATGAGCGGGATTCAAGCTCACAATCTAGTGGTTATAGGCACTGATTGGACAGGTAGTTGTAAATCCACACACCAACTACTTGGCAAATAATACCCCAGGGGATTTATAGTTAACAAGCAGAGGTATCAACCCAGTGATAGTAATTAAAGCACATCTGATCGTAATTACTGAAGGTCTGTGGCTTTTAATCACAGAGACGGCCCCTAACAAAATGACAATGTTCACATAAAGTGTGTATTTTATTTATATTATATTATTATTTTTATTGATATTTATAGGATGAAAACTAGAACAGATCAGCCGCAGAATAATTGATAAATTTACAACTAATGGTTATAGTTGATTGGAAGGAGTCATACTTACTTAATCCTCTTCGTGCTGTAATGCACATAAGGCCATCACCAGAGACTTCCGTGCCTGCCTGTCTTGGGACCAATGCTGAACTTGTCCCCATGTCCAGTCTTTTTCCTTTATCTCCTTCTCCATCGTGCGTCTCCAGGTCCAGGAAGGAGTCACAGAGGATAGCATATGTGTGGAGACACACAAAGATTGACATCAGTCATAGTTGTATGGTATATAAACACTGTAATATTACAATTTCATAATAGTATTTTTTTTTAGTTCTGACTTAGATTTCTGAAATATATTAAGTTTGAATTATTACCAATTTTTATGTTTGTTTTATTATGAACTATAAACTGTGTGTTATTATATATTTGGCGACCCTCGAAACTGCATTAATATATCAAAAACTGTGAATCAAATAAGCATCAAAGTTTTTATTCGATCATACCTTAGTTGGAATTAAATATACATACGCAAACTAGTGACTGCCCAACCCCCTAATATTTCAGAAGTTGAATTTGATTCCCTCATGTATCGAAATCACCCATGACATAACCGTGTACAATAATAATACAGAAATTCAGAAATGTACATAGTTTACATACATTAAGAGGAATCTTAGAGTACTAGTTTAGATGTTTTGAATTATGAGATAAATCAAGCTTATATTTATGAACAAAGACTGAAGCAAAGAACAAAT
The DNA here is from genome assembly GCA_002080005.1 of Gigantidas platifrons. Taxonomy (NCBI): domain Eukaryota; kingdom Metazoa; phylum Mollusca; class Bivalvia; order Mytilida; family Modiolidae; genus Gigantidas; species Gigantidas platifrons. Next base: position 44,234 of record MJUT01005706.1, read on the forward strand.
TCCTTTGTCTTTATGAATAACCGATTAAAAAATTGTATATAAATCTTTCAGAAATTATATATGCTTTATT
>MJUT01005706.1:224025-251074 GCA_002080005.1 Gigantidas platifrons
CCATTCTGCTGTATAAAACGTGTTTATTTCTGGCCTTGTAATGGTCCGTAGTATCATGGTCCTATCACAGGCTTGAGATAATAGCTGAAATAAAAAAAATTATATGTTTCCACAAAAAACATTTGGTTTTTGTAACAGGTACACTATATAAATGTATTTGTGTTTATTTTTAAACAAACCAACCAATGGTGGCGTAATGGTTAGCGTGCTCACATCGAGTGCGGTAGATCGTGGGTTCGAGTCGCGGTCGGGTCAAACCAAAGACTATTGGTATTTGTTGCTTCTCCGCTAAGCACGCAGCATTAAGGAGAAAGAGCAGACGGACTGGTTTGCTCGGAATCAGGATAATGTGTCCGAGTGGAGCGACATGTCTACCCTCGGACTGTTGTTTCAGTGAACTAGCACTAAAAAATTCAATCGTCTTTTGTATTAGTATATAACGGTTCACATGTTGATTGAATATGTAATTGTTGCGCGATTTCAGAAATGAGTCGTGCGAACTAAATTTGATATCTACGTTTGTACAAGGATTTATATACTATATAAATCCTTGGTTTGTATTACTATTTATTATTATAATAGTATGTATATCTACCTCACCTCTACTTATGTAATCAGTGGCTCGTTGTGTGTTTGATTCCCGCTCCGGCGAGGTATATACGTACTCGATGCAATATTATGTGATAAAGTTTGTCAAATGACAAACGGCAGGTCGGTGGTTTTCTTCGGGTACTCCGGGTTTCCACTACCAATAAAACTTACCACCACGATATAGCTGAAGTATGGTTGAAAGTGCCCCATAATGTAATCAGTGTCTATCAGTGCTAAAATTGTGAGCTCGATTCCCGACTGTGGTGAGGTGTACTCGATACAACGTTATGTGTCAGTGATTTATCACAGGATTGTGATTTTATCCGAGTATTCCGGGTCCTTCTACGATAGATTGATTGCTCAAATATATCTGATATACTGTTGAAGGTGGACTTCGACACACATAACCAAACGTCACAATCAAATGTTTCTGAGCCACGAGACAGTCCCATTAAATAGACATGACATATATACATATTGCAAAGCACGACAAATAAATACAAAACATGTATGTTCTATGTAGTATCGAATAATATTAGTTTTGTATTTACAGTAACGTTACTTAAAACTGCTTTATGGAATTCTTAAAAGAATATCAATTATCAATGACTCTATACAAGATAAAGTTCATACCGCGATCAAACATCGTCCATGTGTTTGAGATATAAACTTAATTATTGGTTGTTTATTGTCTAAATCAGTGTGCAATCAGTGTCTATCACCTCTAAAGTTGCGAGTTCGAATCCCGCGTATTGCGAGGTGTACTCGATGCAACTTTACGTGATTGTCAGTGACTTGTGGAAGGTCGATGGTTTTCTACGGGTACTCCGGTTTCCTCCATAAAAAAAACTGACCACCATGATATAGCTGAAATATTGTTCAAAGTGGCGTTAAATACCACAACCCTAACCCTAACCCCTCATATTACGATCAAACATCGTCCATGTTTATGACATATTAACGGACTTATTGGTTGTTTATTGTCTAGTTATAGAATGATTCATTATGTTAAATGTTAAATTGCTGTAATTACCTGGAATGAGTCCCCATTGCCATTACACGAAACTAAGACCCCAGATTCATGCGTTGCTATTCCATAGCGAAACTTTGCAACTGCTATGTAGTTAGGTAGTGTTGTGCAATACTCAGACACCTTATAACAGATAGAGGTCAGATTATACATATAGTTGTATTCTGTTGTTACAGAATATTTGAAAACATTTCACATATTTATTTCTACTAGGTATTTCCGTAAGCTTATAGGGACCGTCGTGGTCGTATGGTAGTTGCATTTAGAAATACCAATTTATATGCAATCAGTTTCTATCACCACTANTTTTCTGTGTAATATTTTGTAGATTATTCTCTGTATTTTTGTCCTTGTTCTTTTATCTATTGTGTTGTCTGTCCTTCTCCTGATAACCCTTTGGTATCTTCAAATTTTTCTTTCGGTGCAGAAGAAAAAATACCGACTCAGCAACTTTTATGACAACATAAAACAATTAGAAATTCACAAACTAGCACAATGACTGAATTTGCGAAACAACATTTTAGACAATATATAATATATACAATTTGAACATGATATACAATATACCAGCTATGTTGTTTTGTGTTTATATTTATTGCTCTCGATGACGAAATCTCGATTTTATTACTCATTATAATTAACAAGTGCACCTGATTTTGTTCATGGTGAGGTGTACTTTATACAACATTGTGTGATAAAGTTCGTCAGTTACTTACGATAGGTCGGTGGTTTTCCAAAGGTACTCTGATTTCCTCCACCAATAAAACTGACCGCCACGATATGAATGAAATGTCATTGAAAGTGGCATTAAGCACCATAACCAATAAACAAAACCCACTTGATTAAGATGTAGACACCAACTGTAACGTTGCTGTTTAATAAATACATAATGAATATGTCATGCATAGTTGCAATTTACATTTGTCTAGTTGTAAAATTAAATATTTTGCTATACGCAAATTCCCACCTGTCCACCTTGTTTCCATGACCAAACGTCAGGAGCATTACAACGATGCATAATTATGGAGTCTGACTCTGTATGTTCTGTGCCACATCGTGTACTATTTTGGTCAGTTATCCTTTTCGCTTCCGCCAAATCTACCAGTAATTGCAGCTTATCACAGGTTTTATAAAATGGCACTGTGAAGAATAATATTCAATGTTAAAAAATTACAATGTTAAGTACTTTAGCAACATGCACATGATTCATGAGTCTTCAACCGCCTCCGTGGTGTAATGATTAACCTCGAGTGTAGTAGATCGTGGGTTCGAGCACCAATCGCGTCAAAGCAGGGACCATAACATTGGTATTTGTTGCTTCTCCACTAAACACCCAGCATTAAGGAGAAAGAGCAAAGTCCGAGTGGGACGACATGTCTATCCGTGGACTGTTGTTTCAGTGAGGTAGCACAATAAAATCCAACGTGTTGATCTAAAACAAAGTGAACCTTATCATAATCTCATGGAAAATTCACTTGCTCTTGCCATAATATAGCTAAAAAGATGCTGAGTTGGCGTTAAGCAACAATCACTCACTAATGAGTCTACATTAAAAAACGACCAGAGTCCAAAAGTTCGAAAGGAATATTGTAGTAACCCGGATGACCTGTTTCAAAAGTATTAGTGTGAATAGTTGATGTGGAAAGCTTATAATATTCAGCTCCATTAATGACACTTGTCATGTAGTTTTAATCTCAATCTAGGTAAGGATACAGAGAGTACCAACATTTTATAATGTATTCTAATAATTACAGTAACACAACCATATCACTACCAGAACAGGAACTGCCAACTCTTCCGGAACACCTGGTTCCCCCGGTGTTTGGCGTGGTCCATGTAACTCAATCTTTAGTTTTCCATATTTTGTTTTATTTTATTTCATACCATTATACTGTCTGTCCTTTGATACCCCCTTCCGGAGCACATGAGTTCACCCCGGTGATTTACGGATTCTGATTGTCCCTTTGGTATCTTCAAACTGTTTTATTTTAGCTAATATCCAAATATAAGGTAAATTCAAATGTTTGATTTTGAATCCTTTGACTTTAATATTTATATTGCACTGTGGCAAATCTGTTGCATTGTATCACTGTTACATTTCACAGTAAATTCAGTAGTACACAACATATCCTAGTTTATTCTTTTTTATAATAGTTGTAAGATTTGTACTTACTGATTGGTCTCGGAGTAAGAAAATGTAGGCTTTGTTGGGATGGTTGCGAATTTAATTGAACCGTCGTTGGTGCTAAAAATTGAAAATTATTCAATTAACTAAAATATACTCACAACGCTTGTACAAATGATAAAAACCCATGAGAAATCGAAATGATACAGCCAACTACCAGGCCTGGGTTGCACAAACCTAAATTGAATTTAAGTCTCAATTCAACATTAAGTGTAAATTAATTTCATGTATATTTTAAGTAATTTAAAGTGTCAATTAAGTTTCAATTGAAACTTTAATTTAATTAATGCTTTGGCAACCCAAACCTGAACTCTGATACGGTGCTAATCACAGGGCACATCAACAAATATTTTAGCCTAACAAAACAAGATATAGGAATAAACAGGTTACGAGTAGCCTCTCATAACAGTGGTTTTGATTAACTTTTTTCTTAATGTATTATTTGATTTATATATTAGGCAGTAGTACTCCAAACATGTATCTCGATCATAATATATGCGAATAAAAAAAACCAACTAAGTCGGCAAACGGGAAGTAGGAATCTAACGAGTCGAAAAACGCTTCCCACAATATGGCATATCTATATGAAGCTTGTGAACAAATATCAAATTTCTGCCATCAATAGTTGCTAGAAAAAATGCGACGAAATATATCTTGGGACGGACGGAAGGACGGACAGAGGTAAAACAGTATACCCCCTTAGGTGGAGCGGGGGTATAATTACAAATGTTCTAGCATTCATGGACGTTTTAAGTCGATAATGAAAGTAAAGTTTGAAGACACTAAAGAGATAATCAGAACCCATACATCGAAGTAGGACAGACAACAACATGGCCGAGAGAAAAAGGACAAAATGACAAACAACGATCCACAAAACATTACACAGAAAACTAAAGATCGAGTAACACAAATCCCACAAATAACCGCGGTTGAACTCAGGTGCTCTTGAAGGGCAAACAGTTCTTGCGCCAATAATAATGGCACAGTCGTGTTGCAAACCCAGTGATAAGTCATGAATGAGGAAAGGACCAGAAAGTGGTTATGACAAGTGGAACATGTCCATGGTCAGTTGTGACAGAAATATTCCGTAATGGTTAACCAATTTATGGTGGCGACCGTAAAAATTTCGAAGTGATGACTTCAACTTAGCCAATAGGAACCCTTAGCCAAGGATAGAAAAGTTATCTGATACAATAAACTGTTGATAATCTACATATACATTGTACTTACATGTACCTTTTGGTGTTGTAAATGTTGTCTTTGTTGATGTCTCCGCTGGTATCTTTGTTGTTGTCTGATGTATATTGGTTGTAGTATGAGGTATTGAGACTGTTGTCCGTGGCATAGCCGTTGTCTGTGGTTTCTGAGGCACCTTTGTTGTCTGTAGCATCTTTTGTGTTTGTGGTATTTTTGTGGTTTTCTGTGATATCGTTGTTGTTGTCTCTAGTATCTTTGCTGTTGTCGGGTGTGCCTTTGTTTTCATTTCAGACAGATGTTGTACATTTGTTATATTTTGTTGCTGGGCATGTGTTGTAGCTTTGTGCACATGTGTTATATGTGTTGTCCGTGTTGGTGTCTGTGTTGTAGATGTTATCATACGAGTTATCGTTGGGAGTAAAAGTATTGTGGTTGGCGTTATTACTGTAAAATAATGAATCACATTCCAGTAAAGTACGTCTTTTGTGAATAGACACATTTTTTTTTTAAATTTTACACTGATGCTTACTAGCCTAAACTGTAATAAATCACCACTCAAGATTTTTAATTCGACCCTCCTATGTGAAAGTGACTTTCGGAAGGTCGATGGATTTTGCAATGTATTCCGGTTTTTCGATACCATAACTAAAATATTGTTGGTCTTACGAACAATATGTATCACTGGAACAAAAGCAATGCAATGAATAGATTCAATGATGTCCAACTAAACTCAATTGCATGTAAAAGGTTCATTCAGAAATAACTATGAAATATTTCTGTTAGACACTTTGGTTTATTTGTTCCCAAAAACTTTAAAACTATTTGTCTTTCCAATGTTTTGATTTTCAGCGTGCCTAATGAAGGTTATTGTAGAAACGCACCGAATGCACTAAATTTGATATCCGTTTTTCACTGTGGTATATTAATTTCAACCCGATATCAGAACACCAGTTTTGACAAATCAAAACACTTATATATACTTAAAATGCAGTATAATCATTACACAACTGTTCCACTATATCTATTTTAACATAGTCTAGTTTTACCAACGATGTAGGATAAAAACCATTTGCATGCATTTGTTTGTTGATTAGGATTTGGTTAGGTTTGGTGTTTAACGCCGCTAGTAGTAATATTTGATTTATATCAATTTTATTGCTGGAGAAACCAGATGTACACGGAGAAAGCTAATGATCCACCACAAGTCACCGACAAACGCCATCACCTAAATATAAATACATAATAGCCATAAGTCAGTGAGCTGGATATTATTTTTATATCTCAGATTCACAGGGGGTAAAGCATTTCAGTTTATCTTTGTTTGATATCAATACCTGATCTTAATTCGTAAATAAACGCAAAAGAAAATTGAAGGGGAAACTAAGAGTGGACAAACCAGTTACACAGGCATCATTGGGTACAATAATACAAACAAAACATAAAACACAAAACAGAGAACAAAAAAGATGAGTAACATGGATCTCATAATAAATATATATGAAATCAAATACTTACCAGACTCGCAAAGACGACCTGTAAATCCAGGAGAACATTTACAAACAAAGTCTGTATCGTCATCATAACAATGGCCTCCATTCATACAAGGATGACTGTCACACACTTAAAAGTTAACAAAAACAGTGATGCATATGAATATGTAGAAAACAAAATAAAGATATTTTCGTAATGGCTAAAAATTACACGAAGCACAACCTTTCTTTCTATTCGTATATCAATATCAAATTTCAAATTGAAACTTGGAATAGATATCCAAGTACATCGACGACACACTTTTAAATATGATTTCGAAAGAGAGTAAGGGTATATAAGCATTAAAGGTTATTTGTCGTCCCTATCTGACTCGCATCAACCACTCATAATTTTCCAGTGACAGGCAAACGCCATGGCCTCATTTGTCTCATTGTCTTTCCTCATTTCTCTATGTTATCATGAAAATTGTTGAATATTCTTGTCCGGAGTATGGATGACACACTTGTCGCTGGGTGTCACAAGCAACCAACAATCCATGAATTGAACATTATAAGTACAATTGATTTGACAAATTGAAGATACCAAAGTGGTTATCAGAAGCCGTAAATAGAAGAAGGCCAGACAATAAATATATAATTTACTTAAAGCGGGAGCGTGGGTATAAATAGCTGTCGGCGGAGCAAACATTCAGTTTCTTCATTATTTTGGCCACGGTCATCTCGAGGAGGAAAAATCAATGATACACAGCTTCATAGTTACTTTTGGTGCAAAATATTTAACAGGCATGGTCACTAGTGTTCCTCCCTACGAAACTTTTAGTCTTATTAAAAATAATATTCTTCATCAGTCTAAAACCTACAAAAATCACTTAACATTTCTGAGGTATGTGACCTTGGTCACGTTGGTCATGTGACATATAGTTTCATAAATATGCTATTCATATGAACGGAGAATTTTGCTGATAAGCTCCGCCCACAAATTGTGGCGGTAGGCACTACCGCAAATTCCCCTTTAACGTAAAGTAATACGTTAATTAAAAATACTAATTTATCTTAACTACTTATATAAGTAGTAGTCTAGTATGTTATTTGAATGTGTTTATTCAACACATAACTTGATAGTGGTGTAAATGATGATATAGCCAAGCTTGCCTTACAGCATATTATCGCATCGGTGGTGTAATGGTTAGCTTGCTCTCCTCAATTGTGGTACATAGTTGGTTCGACACATCAAAGACTATAAGATTGGTATTCACTGCTTGTCCGCTAAGCACGCTGTACAAAACAGTAAGAGCAATGACGGATTGGCTCAGAATAATGCTTCCGAGTGGAGCGACATTTCTACCCACAGACTGTTGTTTCAGTGAACTAGCACTATACAAATCTAACTAAGGGTGTTGATCTAGTACAAAACATACCTCATCATCATCTCCTTGAAAATTAACTTGTTCTCACTTTGACATAGGGCATAGCTGCAAAATTTCTCACTTGTCGCTAACCAACACTGACTCACTCTTTCACACAATCGCTCCAAGTGTAACTGTAAGCGTACTTTCATTCCGGTGTGTAGAATTTCCGGTTATGGTTATGGTTAGGGTTAGCATGGAAAAAATAACCTAGTGCAATAATTCCTCTGGAAATTATACACTAGTGTAACTTGTCCTCTGGAAAGAATACACTGGTGGAAAGAACACACTGTTACATAACGACATGCAATATACAATCAACATCTTTTACCAATGGCATAACCTTCACCACAGTTTTAATTATTGATCATCAATTCATATTTGCTAACACCATTAGCAACCACTTCATACCCTCATAATAAAATATCTTACCCTTTATTTCTACAAATAAAATGCATAGATATATACTTCATTAATCCTTAATATTTATTAATGTGCTTTGTACCTATTTTCCGGATCTACAAAAATATTTATCATGAAACAATATACAATTAATGACTTTTAATGAGGTGGATGCAAGGATTTATTAACACAGGAACATTATATTTACCGAGGCCAGATGGCCGAGGTAAATATTTTATTCTTGGATTAATAAATCCTGGCATCCATCGAATTGAAAGTCATTAATTGTTTTATTATATGATACATTTGTGAATATAACGTTTTATCAAATAACGTTTCTAGGGACGTCAGCCAATCAGAAAAGACATTATCTGAAGTCATATAATAACATGATATATCAATGAACAAATGTTTAATATGCAGTCTGAACAGTTTTCATATAGATAATATATTTGGGTGACATGGCATACTGTAGCTCCCTTGATAATGATTTGTATCTTGTGTGGCCAAGGGGTATCATGATCAGAAATGCTTCATGTCGTTATAGTTATTACTCTTATCTAATTGTGTGTGCTTTAGATATTTATATGTGAGAGTAGGGACTTTACTCGCATGTAGAATGCACGTGCATGACTACATCATTTCACTAAGAGGGGAGGTTTGGACCGGTAAGGATAAGTTTATCGCTGCCACTTTTTTTTATAGAGATGTCTGTTACAAGCCACGGAAGTGATCGGTCATTGTATTTGTGCTAAGGGTATCGATTTTTCCTCTTTCTGTGATAATTCTATTGGATTTTGGAATTATTCTGACAGTGTGGTATTTTGTTGTAATTCACATATTAGCGAATCGATTTGAAATCATGAGTAGAACACAAAAGCCTTCAAACAAGATGCATTACCTGTATCACAATATTGTCCCGTGTATCCATGGTCACAACTACAGACGAACTCCATATCAGAATGAAAACACTTTCCATGTTGACAAGGGTTTGAAGTACAAGCTATTTAAATAAAAGTAATATATTAAAATTTATATTTACAAAACATGACTTCTCAATGTTTAAGACATTTCTAGCTTATTTCTGTTGAAGTGTGGGATTATGCGAAAGAAAATTAAATAAAAAAAATTGGAAAGCTAATTCGAGTACTGAAATTCCGTTAATTTCAGAATTACTGTACACCACTGTTCTTCCGATGTAATGAAATAAACGTTAGAGAAATCCGAAGGGACAATCCATAGATACTGGCAAGAATGGACACACAAGACACACGACGAAGCCAACCAACACAAAAAACAGGAAATAATCGACCACATGTTTACGGATCTCGTTAACTAAACAATGTTAGAAAGTTTTATAAGAACTGGATCATGTCTTTTTCAAGCGACAATTCAAAACGTTTCATAACATTAAGAGTAATAATCAAATGAGCTGAAAATGATCATAATATTGTATATACTATAATTATTGATAACGTCTTATACAAATCATTATGCAGATGATTTAGTCCAGTATAAACATAAAGCCTGGTTCATCCACCACACGTTTCTATTCCTCCTAGAGGGGCGTGCATTTGCTATGGTGGAAGAATAAAAAAATCACCCAGTGGACGTCAGTGATACAAATAAGTGACTCGTGTATGTCAAATGTCCAACTCCTTCACATAAATACAAGATTCATCAGGTGATAGTGGGCAAGTCATTAAAAATAGTTCTGAAAAACGCACCACTTTACATTAAGCAACAATCGATCAATCAATCAAAACATCAAACTTACCATCATGATGAATGACTGTAATAGAATAACAACAGTATGTGAAATTAAATGTTTCTAAATATATGTATGTAAATAGTATACCTATGCTTTACCTATACCTGTATTTGATTAAATGAAGTAGTGTCAATTCATACTATATACAAGATGGAATTTTGACGTCACTATTCTACGATTTACTTTATTTTGTTATTAACTGAAGTAACGATAAGAATATCTTAACATTGCTTTACTATGATCGTAAAGAGAAATTGGAACACTGTTTTCAGATATGCTATATAAACAGTTTACTGAATTTTAATTCAGCCCACTTAATGATAATAATAATAATAATAATTGGAATTATATAATAATAATAATAATAATACAAATAGTGATTAAACTTATGAAAAGCTAGTTATCTACAAAATTTGCGTTTATGGCATTATTTTCACAAGTATTGAAAGTTGATTATTTTACCTGTATCACACGTCTTTCCTGTATACCCGGATGGACATTTACAGAAGAACTGACCGTTGTCATGGAAACAGTGACCATTGTTCTGACATGGGTTGGAGAAACAAACTAAGGACAAAACATCAAATGTCTATTAGTCCATAATTAAAATGAAAATACATATCATTAAAAGTTTTTTTTACAAGAAGAGTTTGAAGATACCAAAGGGGTAATCAGAATTGGTAAATCGATGAAGAACAGACAACACAATGGCCAAAAGAAAGAGGACAAAAAGGACAAACAACCATCTACAAAACAATGGTCAATTTTGTCTAGCAAGAAAAAAATGTCTATATATTCAGAGAAAAAATTGAAACCAGAAGACATATAAACATAACATACAATGCCACGTGAAAAAAAGTAAGATGTATATTTTGCACTAACCTGCGATCTCGCAATATACCCTTTAGAATGTTTGATAAAAAGAGATTTACCTAACTGGTAAAGGGTTGATCCTTTTTAGTCAACATAATTTTCTTATGCATGAGTTTTGAATCTTTAATGTCAACGCATTTCATCTTAAATTTTATTGTTGTTCAGAATAGATGTCTTTATGTTGTCTCTGTTATTTTGTTGCGTTTTGTTAATGGCGAAATATTAAATAGATATTTAACAGAAACCACTTACGATCATGTTTTTTCACTGCAATAAAAGGAAAAAATATAAAATTAAAACAAGATGAAACTATTTATGTAAAATGTAAAAAATAATTGTGTGTGTACTTTTATAAATCCAAATCATCGTGCCATACATAAGCAGTCAAATCCACTGCACCTTGAATCGCATCGAACACATGTTAGACGGATAGAGCTACAGGTGCGACGCAGACCACCAATGATACAAATATTCTGGTAGATAGCTTGCATGTCTTACTAGGGGAGTGTAGCAACATTCTACGGGTGATAATCTGATGCATTATCATACACGTATGTCAATGAGAAGTCGTTTTCAATGCAAATCAACAGATAAAATATTGATTATTTGCCAACATTTTCCCCCTGGACTTTCAAACTGGGACTTTTGTTATTCTTGATTTTGTACCATTGTTTTCTCTAGTAGCATTACACAAAGACTGCTTTGATCGGAATGCAGCAACTTTGCAATTTAATAAGTGGGGGTTGTGTTATTTTGTTTAATGCCATATTCAGCAATATTCCAGTTATATCGTGGCGGTCAGTTTTATTGGTGGAAGAAACCGGAGGACCCGGAGGAAACCACAGACGTGTCACAAGTCAGACAAACTTTTATTACAATGTAATAGGGATATATTAATCATTATGATACTGTCTGCAAATACTGACATGAGTTCATCCCCATGTTTGAGTGGTATTCGTGTTTTAGGTTTATGCAGATGTTTTGTTTGTGGTGTCTGTTCTTCGATTTGCTGATTCTTATTGCCCCCTTGGAATCTTCAAACTAATTCTAAATATTAAGACATCTTAAAATTTAACCTAAGAGTGTTATAATTAGACTTTTGTCAGCTCTAAAATCTGTATATATTTAATTGGTAATACTTAATATTTTCATTAATTAATTTTCAATATCTCAATAATTCCTAGGGGCCGTGGTAGTCGTGATCGTATGGTAGTTGAATTTACAACTACCTTTGCAATCAGTGCCTATCACCACTAATGTTGTGTGTTCGAACCCAATCGAGCGAGGTGTACTCGATACAACATTATGCGATAAAGTTTGGCAGTGACCTGCGACAAGTCGGTGGCTTTTTCCGGGTCTCCGGTTTCCTCCACTAATAAAACTGACCGCCATAATATAACTGAAATATTGTTGAACGTGGCGTTAAACACCATCAAGCAAACAACAAAACCTACCTATTTCACATGTCTTTCCAGTGTATCCAGGTGGACATTTACAGTCGAACTGACCATTATCGTGATAACAGTGACCACCATTTTTACAAGGCCTTGAAAAACAAACTGAAATGCATGTAAAGACATACAATTTTAGTTATGCTCAAGTTACAATCAAAATTTATCTCACAAGCAAACATAAAAAAGTTGTTAAAGCTGTTTTACAGACATATTTGATGAAAGAATTTTTATTAAGAATTTAGACAATATACAAGTTTTATAATAATATGCTAATTAAAACAACTAATACAATAATAACGATTATGACTGTATTTGCAAGCTGGAATGTACAATTACCACCTAGCCTTGCCAAAACCAATATTAGTTGTATGCCATTACTATGCATCCATCGTTCCAAAAATCAGAATGCTTAACATTGAAATTTGTGAAGGATTTTATGTTGGGTAAGATTTGATTCCTTATCATTACATCATTGTATTTGTTAACTTTATTACCTTGTGTATCATTGTTTGTGTTTGAGTATATTATTTGTTCTTAGTTGAATTTAATTAAAAAATATTTTATTGTTCAATGTACCGAATCGGTGGTTTAATTGTTAGCGTGCTCTCCTCGAGTGCTGCAGATCGAGGGTTCGAGCCCCTGTTGGTTCAAACCTAAGACTATGAAATTGGTATGTGTTGCTTCTCCGTTAAGCATGCATCATTAAGGAGAAAGGCTCGGAATCGCGTTAATGTGTCCGAGTGTGGTGAAATGTCTATCCGTGGACTGTTGTTTCAGTGAGCTAGCACTATCTCATTGAAAATTAACTGTTGGTGTATAACACACACTCAATCACTATTGTCCAATAAAGAGACAATAAAATATGTTTAAATTGAATTATATTAAGAACAAATGTTCTTGTCAGATGATAATTTTAATGTTAATTCTTGAATCTTCAAAGTTAGTATAATTGAAATATTAAGATTTTAAAAACGAAACGAGAACATATACATCAAAATATATTGAACAGTCTCAGGAGAGTAAACGGGATAATATTAGATCATGCAGATTTCTCAGAACACACTATCATAATAAAAAACAAAACAAAACAAAACAAAAACAAAATAACAAACTTTTTGTTTTTAAATAGTTCTTTTTAAATTACTTAATTGATAAAATGTGTTAAAATTAAAAAGACAACTCACCAGAATGTGGTATCACTGAAAAACAATATGTATGGAGGCACTTATTTCAAATCGTTATCAATTCTTAGCAGGTACAGCTTGTGCGATAATAAAAATATTTAAATAACATGGATGCTTTTTCTATATAGCTATACCGCCGAAAGATGGTTGTCTTTAACTGAACGACAATAGTGGCGTAATGGTTAGCGTGCTCGCCTCGATTGCGGTACATCTTGGGTTCGAGCCCCGGTCTGGTCAAACCAAAGACTATCAAATTGGTATTTGTTGTTTCTCCGCTAAGCACGCAGCATTAAGGAGAAAGAGTAAAGACTGGATGTCTCGGAATCGGAATAAAGTGTCCGAGTGGAGCGACATGTCTAACCGCGGACTGTTGTTTCAGTGATCTAGCACTATAAAAATCCAACTCGACGTGTTGGTCTAGAACAAAGCGAACCTCATTATCATCTCATTGAAAATTAAATTGTTCTTGCCATGATATAGCTGAAAAATTGCTGAATTGGCGTTAAACAACAATCACTCACTCACTCTTCAACTGATGATGTGAGATGAATATTAACGGATGAAATTTAAAAAAAGGCTTCTAAACAAGACATTTCCCCAAGTATATCATGAATTGTTAATTTTTATATTAATTAAATCCAAATAATTTATGTTCGAATAATGACCCAAAAAGCGTTCTTTATCGAACATTTTATTAGAACAAAATAAGAATCATAATAGTTACCTGTATCACACGTATTTCCAGTATAATTTGATGGACAATGACAGAAGAACTCGTTATTGTCATGGTAACAGTGACCGCCATTGTTGCATGGTTGACTAATACAAGCTAGAAAATAAAATAGTTGTCGTAAAAATATTAAAAATTACATCGACAGTATTTTTGCTGCTGACGTCTCTTTCTTGTTCTGAAAAACTTGTAAAGTTGCTGATTTTCGCCGATTGCAATAACAATAGTTTGAAGATACCAAAGGGGTAATATAATAAAAAATCAGTAAATAATATGTTAATATTTCGGAAACAAATCATGTTTAAGTGCATTACCCTTTTTGTGAAGTTAAAAATTCATATTCGTCAATAACGTATATTCTGCTCAATATATTGACGTTCGATAACACGCATCGTACATGTGGCAAATAAAGCAAGTAACGCCGGTAACGTAAAAAACGATGTCTATGACGAAACACTATGAAACACGTTTACCGTATGTTCAGTTTTTTTCTTACAGTTACTCAAAATATTGAAAAATAATAAATTATTGGAAGATTATCAGTAAAAGTGAATATCATAACAAAATGTTATAATGGCAATAAAATAGAAAAAAATATCATGATTACTGGAGGAAGTAAATGAACGTTAGAAAAAACCGAAGGGACAATCAAGAATATCAAGAATGAACAATCCAGAGACACGGGCAACATTCGACACAAGACACAGAACGAAGACAAACAAAAGAAACACAACACAGAAAACTGTAAGTGAGCACCACGGACCCCACCAAAGACAAATATCGGGGATCATCCCATATGCTCACGAAGAAGACTATCATACTTACGGTCAGTCTGGATTTCTACAAAACAATTGCATATTTATATTAGATAATATAATTTATCACAAGCATGTTTACATCATTACTGTGACAATGATGAAATATTTGTTGGTTTTTTTTGTCGAACTAGTATTATTTTAATTATGTGCAATGAAGAATCACTGATGTCGTTGTCCACTTGACAATGGGTTATACATGCGTCAAAAATTAGGATACCAACAAATAATGATATGGCATTAGAAATAATGCTATATAAACAAAAATCGACGATTGGAAAAAGGAAAATCATATTTTATAATATGCATGAATTTGTTGTATTTACCACACCACACACACCCCTTGCCGCGTTTCAAAGAGATTTGTACAATACTGTGCACAATAATAATAGACTATTGAACAGTGTTATGTTCAGTATGGGAGGACATTGTACTATTCAGTATTGTATTGAAAACCCATCCTGGACGAGACTACACAGACATAAATACGACTTTCGGTTGCACAAACCGGATAAAGATAAAAAATAAGGTGTGGTCACGTGTCTTAGATGAAAGTTTCTGTATGGATGTACTTGATTATAGCTGTATAATAACAAATAGCGTTGGCTATGGTTAGAATCATCATACACATGACTATTAACATTGATTGAACCTTAGATTATGAAATTTAATTCAAACATTGATGGTCAATATCAACAAAGATCATGTTATATGGCGTTGGTATATATCTCAAAATTTGTTGATGTCCTCTGAGTACAATAGCGACAACGTTTAGTAACTATTTTGCTTATTTTGAAAAAGTGCCAAAGCTCAGCATATAATAGGTAAGAGATATAAACAAAACTATTATTGTACCTGTTTCACATAGGTTTCCAGTGTAGCCCTGGGAACAATGACACTTGACCTCATTGTTGTCATTGGAACAATGACCTCCATGTTGGCATGGATGACTTGAGCATGCTAGACGGAATATAGGAATATAAGATCTATTGACATACAATGAAACGAAAGACAAGCGCATGATATCATACTATGTCACAGAACTGCAGTATACTCATTTTAGGGTATTACTATTATTACAGACTACTGTGATTGCGAAATGTAGAACTGAAATTAAAATGTTGTCACTTTACTTTAATATCTGTCCAAGTGTAAAGTGTCATGATCTCTTATGTTCATTTACATCCATATCCTTTTCTTACCAAAATTCCTTATCTTCTAAGACATGCAGATCTTAAGATTAATATTAGATTATTCTAATATTAAAATAACAAATCATAATAATACCAATGCAAAAATAAACGAAAATGATAATGTAATACTTGTGTAGAGTTCTTGTATTTTCCTGTCATGTATAAGTAAGGCTCGGTGATGTGACTAAGCATTCTCACTTCGGTATTAAAGCTGGAGGTTCCTTGTTAGCTTCTTTTTTTATGGATACAGTTTACATCATGTTGTGCTTGGTGATCATGATGGAATCATGTTACTATGAGCACTAGTATTGTTATCATCAAGATTGTACATTATTAAAACACAAACATGAATTCGAGTTACAATTGGTGCATTTTGAAAGAAATACATTTACACACCACACCCAACCAAAATTGTAGTATTATATATCTATTATTTCAAACTATAAGCCTTTTATTATTGATATGTTTTAAGATGAACTTACGATTAAGGTCTGCAAAATAATAATAAAAATAATAATTAACATGGAACATAGTCGTCAAATAATAAACGTATATGGACACTCTTATTTAGATCTCCCTGAAGAGCTTTTTTCAAAAATAATAAATAGTATCGTAATGTTTCGTCATGTGTAACAGGTTAACTGATTAATTGTCATATACATGTACATGTATTTTGTATTCAATTGTATAAGGATTAATGCCTTTATTAAAACTAAGTTAACACTATAACATCGCCATTGTTTTTTTTTGTTGAAGTCTATGTACCAAGACTGGAAAGTGCGCGGTCATGTATATGTATGTTACGTGTATAAACATCTGTTTCTAAACCTTCTGCAGAGGCGATAATAAACGATGGATATTCATAAAGTACTGCGTTGACTACTATTATACCTATTGTGTCCCAGTATTGCTAACATGCTGTTATAGTGACAACCGGAACCTTTTAACCGTAATGAAAGCGGGGGTTTTTTCCAATTTTTTGGTTGTTGACTGATTTTGTCTGTTTGTTGACTCATGAGTTTTGACTTTCCCTTTGGAAGATTGCTCGGTGTTCGGTAATTTTGTTATTACCTTTATTGTTTGTAGGAACTGTTCAGACAGTGCAGTGTAAGATTAATGATTTATAAATATACCATTTTCACAGCGTATTCCATTATAACCAGTAGGACACTGACATATAAAACCAACCAGGGTGCTAAGACAGGTACCACGCACACACGGCTTAGTGTCACAGTCTATGATGAAAACAATGGAATACAAGCAGATTTGATCAATTTAACGTTTNTATATCCATTATTCCAAACTATAAGCTTTTCACTATTGATATGTTTTAAGATAAACTTACGATTAAGGTCTGCAAAATAATAATAAAAATAATAATTAACATGGAACATAATCGTCAAATAATAAACGTATATGGACACTCTTATTTAGATCTCCCTGAAGAGCTTTTTTCAAAAATAATAAATAGTATCGTAATGTTTCGTCATGTGTAACAGGTTAACTGGTTAATTGTCATATACATGTACATGTATTTTGTATTCAATTGTATAAGGATTAATGCCTTTATTAAAGCTAATTTAACACTTTAACATCGCCATTGTTTTTTTTGTTGAAGTCTATGTACCAAGACTGGAAAGTGCACGGTCATGTATATGTATGTTACGTGTATAAACATCTGTTTCTAAACCTTCTGCAGAGACGATAATAAACGATGGATATTCATAAAGTACTGCGTTGACTACTATTATACCTATTTTGTCCCAGTATTGCTAACATGCTGTTATAGTGACAACCGGAACCTTTTAACCGTAATGAAAGCGGGGGGTTTGGCGCCGTAAAATCTGATTTAACCCACCATTTCTTTGGAAATGCCTGTACCAAGTCGGGACCATTGCGGTTTTCCCAGTTTTCTGGTTGTTGACTGATTTTGTCTGTTTGTTTACTTATGAGTTTTGCCTTCCCCTTTGGAAGATTGCTCGGTGTTCGGTAATTTTGTTATTACCTTTATTGTTTGTAGGAACTGTTCAGACAGTGCAGTGTAAGATTAATGATTTATAAATATACCATTTTCACAGCGTATTCCATTATAACCAATAGGACACTGACATATAAAACCAACCAGGGTGCTAAGACATGTACCACGCACACACGGCTTAGTGTCACAGTCTATGATGAAAACAATGGAATACAAGCAGATTCTATCAATATAATATTTGTATTAAATTACGCTTGTAATCTGACAAATGTTTTTCTTCAAAAATAAGCAATATGCATATTTTAAATGAATTAGGAAATTCTATGAGAGATGATTCTTAAGTCTGAACAGAATTAATAAAAACGTAAATATTTAATTTAATGCACACACAGCGTTTCTGGAATAACCTTCATCAGTACGCCCAAAAGTAAAAGAAAGTGGTGTTGAGCACCATAAACCTAACCAAACCAAACCTTTGACTAGTAAAATTAATACCAAATAAAATAATATTGTTATTGTCAAGATGTATATATTAAATTAATTATGGCATTCAATGAAAGTGGATCCTTTAGACTGAATAGAATTAATAAAAAAAAAAAATAAACTAAAAAAAAAAAACCAACAACAACACCCCCCTCCCAAAGGTAGATATCTAATTAAATGAGCATCACGCATTTCTAAAATAAAACTTCAATGAACGTCAACAGGATATTCAACAATCATCCAAGGCTATCTATGACAGAGGGAGACGAATCATATTGTAAATGTTGATTACTTTATGTAAAAACATTAAATTTCAATGAGATTTCATTGTAATTATAAACTTTGTACTATCGACGGTAAGGTATGTTGTTATAGTGTTATAGACACATGATAATTATGCTGTAAATCCTAGTACATCCATGTCAGGTGGTAATATATTGGCTTTTTTATTATTGTAAATTCCTGACTATTGAACAAAAATGTTGTTATAGTGTATATTTGTGTACTTACGATCAATACGATGGGCGGCTAAAATATAAAGAGGGGTGAATGAGTACAATGGTTGTAATCATGCTATTTTCATCATGTCTTAATAATGGAGTCAAATAAACTTCAGCTTTAAATAGTCATAGACCTATAGATAAACATTTTCTTGTACCTGATTGAGATTGCATCAGCGATGTAATGCGAGTGTGCTGGACTCGAGTGGGGTAGATCGGGTCTATCCAATGACCGTGCAATTGCTATCTCTGCTCAACATGCAACTTTAAAGGGTAAAGGCATATACTTGTTTGCTAGGAATCAGGATAATGTGTCTGAGCGGAGCGACATGTCTTACCACGAACTGTTTTAAAATCTTCGAAAATGTTATTCATTAATACAGTGGCTTAGCAAGAAGAGTTTGAAGATACCAAAGGGGTAATCAGAATCCGTAAATCGAAGAAGAACAGACAATACAATGACCAAAAGAAAACATACAAAAGGACAAACAACGACCAGCAAAACATATATATAAAACTAAAGATCGAGTAACACGAGCCCCACTAAAAACCGGAGGTGAATTCAGGTTCTCTGGAAGGGTAAGCAATTCCTGCCCCACTAGAGACACCCGTCGTGTTAATCTAGTTACAAACCCGGTGATAAGCCATGAACGAGGAAAAGATCGGGAAGTATTTACGACAAGTGGAACATATCCGTGGTGATTTGTGATACAGATATTCCAACAATCATGGAGTCCGGTCTTTAACCTATATTCTTAGCTAGTAGTCATTTTAAACACGAACAATCATTTACCTTGCTATTGTACTATCCATGTTTATTTTGTCATTCATTTTAATGACTGAGTGGTCTTCTATATTCGCATTGCCATCGGAGATGTCCAAATATCAAGGGCGATTGGACGGTACCATTATCCAGTTTAACTCCGCCGCTGTTTGGTGTCTGTCCCAATCCGGGAATTTATTTTCAAACGCCATATATTGTAGTCCTTGCTTGTGTTCTGTGAGTTGATGTGATATGTCATTGTTCGTTTTTTTAAATATTGGTGGGATTGTTGATCATTACTGGTGAAAATTATTTTCATAATGATATATTGTATAACGATCACTGAAAGAGTTAATAATGTTCATATTCAACAAATATTTATATGTACTTACGGTTTTCACATTGTTTTCCAGTAAAATCAGTCGGACATTTACATATATAACCAATCAATGTGTCGATACAAAAACCATGCAAGCATGGATTTGAATCACAAGCTAAAATGTACATTTAAGAATAATACCATGAAACATGTCTGAGTCGGACTACTTTGGGACCAATTATTGTGTTTGGATTGATTGATTGATTGGTGTTTAACGTCCAGCGAGCAATTGTGTTTGGAATAGACAGATGTTCGGCTTATACAGGTTAAGTTAAAAACATAATGCTTTATTTATTATTCAGTTTTAAACACACACTTATCCAGCATTTATCTGTCTTCAAAACAAGTAATTGAAATTAATATTATTGTGGCTTTTTTCTATATTTAATACAAATAGTAGGCTTATGTATCACAAAAGGAGTTAATTCGTCACATTGTGTATTTTCCCTCAACCTTCGTGTATGACAAGCTAAATATTTACCATAGACGTGAAATAGTTCGTGTTGTAGTGTGTAATATGGCTGACCAATACCTGTGATTTGTATGCATCATATTAACCAAAATGATGTGACTAAAATAAAGTTGCAGGCAGAACCATAACCTGTTTGATTATATTGTGATTTTGGTACTGTTTTATTTCTCTTGATCTGCGATAAGTTTCATTTCAAATCAAATATCGATATGGTAGAGCACATTAAATAATGTATCATTATCAGAGAGCATAGTAAATACATATAATATTCCAATCCACCATGAATACGACATACTATACATCATATAGACAAAATGAAGTGAAAACACATTTTCCTTAGGCTAGTTTCTGTTGCACCGTGATTGACATAGTTGATTACTAAACACAATGGTTAAAATATTCATTCTCAAAAACGATAAATATAGAATATAACATGGCCTTTTCCATATCGGCCCTGGTAGTATCCCGAGACTCCCAGAGCTGATATGGGTCGAGGGATGATACCAAGGTCGATATGGAAAATGTCATGTTATAAATCTGTTTACCACATATTTAACCATAACTGATGAATGAAGAATTTATGCTTACTCATCAAAATAACAACAAAATAAATAGCGTGTAAAAGTCAACAATATAATTCACCATACTTATCACAGCTAGTAAATATTACTTTTCAATATAAATCAGAGTTCAATTTCTTATCATTTGCGCCATTGAAATTTATTGTCACATTTCCCTGTATATTGGAGTGAGGGAATAGTGTTATTCTGGAGTTGGACATTATGGGAGCCAAATCAATAACGATTTGCTGAGTTATTATTTTTTTAGTAACTGTTGACCGGACAAAGTTATTACTGATGGAAATAGTAATAACTGTTCTGTTTTCATAGTTCTCAATAGTCGACACGGTGGCATGAATATCAACATTCGCCATCACTAAGATATCTACTGATGGAAGCTTAGATACATTTCAATGAATCATTTCGTAATCCTGTTTTGAATTCGTGCGCACTGAAAAAAAATCTTGCCCGGTACATATTCATCACCTCGACTCCAATATTTTCGGGATGACGGAGTTTCTCCCACTGTTGATAGATACTCCTTGAATATTCTTATGTCACGCTCGGTTTTACGTTTTGTATTGACATTCTTCATCTCTGCTGTATCGGTTTGTTGTATGGTTCCTCGTCTGTCATGTTTGCTTACGTGTCACGATGACGTCACCAACGCAGGTCAAAATAACCAGCTATTTGCCCTGGGCACCGACATGGATCGGGAACTTCTTCTGTCATCACACATGCAATAAGATACGTATATACACGTGTGTGTGTGTACTTTTAAGCCAGGAAAGTGAGCAGTCATGTATTTGTGTTAGGACTATCGATTTTGCCTCTTTCTACGATTTTTCTATTTGATTTTGGAACTGTTCTGACATGACAGTATTTTTTGTTTTTTTTAAATTTTATTAGGAGTGTTTTCAACTGCAATGATAACTATGAAATGTTTGTTTACCATCCATTACACAATGATAACATAGCAGTACCCAGATACGAAAAAGACATTTTAATTTTAAACTTACGTTTAGTTGCTATAAAAATAAAAATACACATTATTTGATTATACTAAATCTATATGCTAATACACAGAGATAAATATTGCAGAAATTAAGTAATTGATTGATAATATTTTATTATCTATTTACGAGAACTTAAAGACCAAATTCGTTCATTTTGAATAACAAAAAAACCCTACTAGGTACTCAATTTTTATATATAATTTCTGTAAAATGTCTCGATGTGCAGTGCTTGTCTATTTTTCCTTTTTCATTTTGACATTGTATTGTCAGTCCTCTTTGTTTTGTTTTACGCCTTCTGCTAAACCCGTTGACGTCTTCAAACTTTTTACATAAGCTATTTGAATTATGTTAGAAACTTACATTTTGTATGGCAAAAAAGCGATGAAAATTATTAACTGGATTAATGATTGCTGGGTTTTAGGAGGAGACAACATACCCTCTTTACTTTAAGATTCATAATGAGATTATAATGAGGACATAAACGTCTACTATCTTCAAATACAAACTTCTCCATACAATTTGTTACCCTGAACTACCACTGGTTATGAACAAATGTTTTCTATTTTATTTATTACTTACGGTTGATTTCTAGAATAAAAAAGCAAAACAAATGTAATGTTAAACTAAATCATACAGTAAATACGGAAAACAAGACATATGAGAAACAAATTAGTAAAAACAGAATTTGTATGTTATGCATTACGAATTTGAATAATTTTCAGAAGTGAATAGATTCTGTATCCTACTGTTTAAGAAAGGGTTCGTCACCAGAATAAAAGAGGATTATCCTTTTGATATAATTTCTGCAATTTTCCATTTTGCTTTATCAGTGATGGTGTTGCTTCTATCTTTTTTTTGGCTTTGTTCCGTGATCATTTTATTTTTTCATCGATGGATGTCACTAGTGGAGCCGGAACTGCTTACCTTTCCGGAGCACCTAAGTTGACCCCGGTTTTTAGTGAGTTTCGTGTTGCTCAATAGTGTTATGTGTATGTTTTATAGATCGTTGTTTGTCCTTCTGTACTCTTTCTTTTGGCCATTGTGTTGTCTGTCCTTCGATATACGGATTCTGATTACCCCTTTGGTATCTTTAACTTCTTCTTATCCAGATGATGTATATTTAGTATTATAGAAAAGACAAAATATATATATACAAACATTCTGGACATTTCTTTAGTCATGGCCGTCTTTATAGTGTGCATTAACACAAACAACCAATTGTGTGTTGTTCATTAAAATGATACTACAAGTCCAAAAATACATTTTCGTCGAAAATCATAATGGATCACGCAGTGTGATTTCCATTGCGATATAGTATACCACCACAATTTAAACAACATCAGATATATACCCATCTCATACTGGAATGCGGCAAGTCTCCATGGACACATAAGTGAAAGTATGAATTCCATATCGGTTACTAATAAAGTTATCAGAACATTGATATGTTCATATTTCTAAACTATTTGATATATGACATGGATCCAGTTTTACAAAAGGTACCAGTATAGAACTGTTACATAGCGATATTCTGCATTTCACTTACCATTTCTACTTGGGTACCAGTATAGTTATCAGAACATAACCACATAGATAAACATATCAAATTTTATATTATACTTACCTGTTTGGCATCGTGTACCATTATATCCCCGAGAGCAATGGCATGTGTATACTCTATGTGACTTCACACATGTTCCGTGGATACAAGGGTCAGTTTGACAATCTAAATAAAATTAAGAATAAGACAACATAATTAAACCATAATCACCATGTTTTTCTTTTTATACTAATTTGCGGAGACTAAAATACATGTTTCCACACTTTCAAAAGTGTGGGTGGGGGAGTGGTATCACAAAAAACTGTATTAGATATCCCCTTGCGAATGACAGGTTCCAGCAACCCTATATGCATAGTGACTTAGCAAGTCGGGTAACAACATCAAGCAAATATCAATTATAATACTGTAGTAAGGTGGACTCGATACGACATTATGTGATCAAGTTTATCGGTGAATTGGGACATGTCAGTGGTTTTCTGTGGGTAATCCGGTTTCCTCAACCAATAAAACCGACTGCAACGATATAATTGGCATATTGTTAAATCATAACCCCACTATTCATAACATATGAGTTTCAAATATGTCATGAACAGTTGGTTCTTGACAAAATCGCTTACCTTTCTCACAGTGATTTCCTGTAAAGTGTTCTCGACAATGACATCTTCTGTGACTGTGGGAATAAGTTCCACCATTAAAGCAATATCCTTTTTTAATGTGATCTGAAGAATATATAAAGGAAAACCTGGATTGAGATTTATTATAATTAGCTATCAATAATAATGAAATAATGTGTGTTTCTGGCGTACCCTTCAAAAATGTGGCACGACTTTATGGTGTTATACAGATCTAAAATCAAATATGAAAAAGAATGAAACACAGCGGCTGTTCTTTTGTGGAAAACAATAAATCTAAAAAAATCTATTTTCTTTCTTCAGAATGATGCTCTTTTGCAACAAATATCACAAACCACTACTCGCAATACACGAGCATGTATGTGATAGCATTAAAAAGAGTTTGAAGATACTAAAGAGGTAAACAGAATTTGTAAGTCGATGAAGAACAGACAACACAATGCATTAAATCAAGTTATGACTATCATATTGACCGTGATTATTCGAAAATTCAACACAATTCAAAGTCTTTTGGGTGAGTGAGTGAGTGAGTTATTGTTGCTTAACGCCAACTTAGACATTTTTGGCGAGAACAAGTTACATGTGATGCTAGCGCACTGAAACAGCAGTCCCCAGATAGACATACCTCCACACTTGGAACATTATCCTGATTACGAGCCAATCAGTCAGAGAAGTAACAAATACCAATGTCATAGTCTTTGGTTTGTTCCTATCGCGGCTCGAACCAACGATCTTCAGCACTCGAGGCGAGCACGCTTTACCATTACACCACCGATGCGGTTCACAGTCTTTTGAAATACCAGTTCATTCCCCCAACGAACTAATCACCTTATTGGTTTTCCTCAAATATTAAGTGGTTTTATTGATACCAAAACTAGTTCAACTCCGTCACAAGCCAGGAAAGTGAGCCGTGTGTTTATGTTATCGATCGTGCCTCTGTCTACGGTGTGTCTATTAGATTTCGGAAGTTTACCTGCCAGTGGAATATTTCTTCATGTTTTTCATTTTAGAAGTAATACCCAAAACAAACACCAATGCTGCAAAAATGTACATACCACAGTATTTTGACGTGTATCCATGTTTACACACACATCCATCATCGTCATCATAAACACCATGTACACACTTAGACGCATCACCATCGTCATCCCGGGTGTTTACACTTAATAAACTAGTAGCTAAAAAATAATACACAACAAATGTAACTATGACAACAAGATATTTTTGATTGCATGATATAATAAGGATTGATTTATTGAAATAATTGGTGAGACTTAAAAAAAGTTTTTTTTTTAAATTACAGATAGATATTATATAGTTTTCATGGCGGGATAGTATGGTGTTGATTAAATCCGCATATGGACCCGTATGCGAAACTTAATTTTTTTTAGATCCCCCTGGGATCGGCTTTAGTTTTAATGCAAGCTGCTGTGTGCCCAGTTCTTGCCGTATATATTCGTATCCATGGTATGATAAATTTATACTGAAAATGTGGTGTCCGGTCAGTAGTAAATGTAGAAATATATATTATTACTTACAAAAATAGATTGATTTGCACGAACGGTCAGTCAGTCACCTGTTGATACAAAATGACAGGAAGTTGATAAAAACACGTCATGTCCTACCTGTTAGTCCAATGATAAGCTCCAAGGCAACCATTGTAATACAACTTGACCACAACATTTTAGAGGATTTACCTGAAATGTACAAACAGGTTTAGCTTAAGTTGCTGGTGTTTAACGCCATAATTTCAATCAATGTCTTAAAAACTAAAAGAAAGACCACAGGCACCAAGATAAAGCAGCCACCACTCAATATTATAGGTTAGGTTTAACTTTATGGTGTTTAACGCCACTTTCAACAATATTTCAGCTATACCATGGCGATAAATTTTATTGACGTCTAACACCACAACCCACCACACACTAGAAAAAAGTACTCTATTGAAATTATTGATTGTTGCCTTTCTGTTCTAGTTAATTTCTGAATCAGATAATATATTTACAAATCATAGTCGAAGTTTTGCTATACACCACAACACATTCTGAATGGTTGATTTTGAAGCTGACCTGAAGATCATCATCATTCGAATTAGAGCTTTGACCCATGGTTCATTTGTCAATCAGATCAATTTATATCAAGCAACGTTTTAATATTTTGTTAACACTCATTTTATTAATTGAAATTTACAGTTCCTCAATAATGCAATTATTACTAGAACTAAGATTCTCTTCCACCATACATATCTGACAGTTGCCTATTTTGGTTATCCTGTTTAGGTCCTCTGCTTTCCTTGCTCCCGAAAGATTTTATATTATTTGGCTTTTCAACGTTCCAGAAACTCGTAGTGTGAACTAAATTGGATATCTGCATTTTTATTAAAA
>MJUT01005706.1:251405-262792 GCA_002080005.1 Gigantidas platifrons
CCCCCTCGACACCAACTATTTCCCTCCGCTTCTCGTCGGGAAATAGTAGTGTCTCGGGGGACAATAAACTTGCTATTGTCCTCATAGCCAGTAAATAAGTGTATAATATGTCATGAGCAGTTGGTTCTTGACAAAATTGCTTACCTTTCTCACAGTGATTTCCTGTAAAGTGTTTTCGACAATGACATTTTCTGTGACTGTGGGAATAAGTTCCACCATTAAAGCAATATCCTTTTTTAATGTGATCTGAAGAATATATAAAGGAAAACCTGGATTGAGATTTATTGTAATTAACTATTAATAATAATTAAATCATGTGCATTTCTGGCATACCCATCAAAAACGTAGGACGACCTTTTGGTGTTATACAGATCTAAAATCAAATATGAAAAAGAATGAAACACAATGGTTGTTCTTTTTTGGAAAACAATAACTAGACGATTTAAAAACTCTAATTTCTTTCTTAAGAATTATGTTTTTTTCTAGCAAATATCACAAATTACTACTCTCAATACAAGAGCATGTATGTGATAGCATTAAGAAGAGTTTGAAGATACCAAAGGGGTAATCAGAATCTGTAAGTCGATGAAGAACAGACAACACAATACATTAAATAAGGGTAATAATAAAATTACCGAACAATCTTCTAAAGGGAAAGTCAAAACTCATGAATCAATAAACAGACAAAATCAGTCAACAAGGACTACGGTATCATATTGACCGTGATTATTCGAAATTTCAACACAATTCAAAGTCTTATGCGTGAGTGAGTGAGTTGTTGCTTAACGGCAACGTAGCAATTATTGGTGAGATCAAGTTACATGTGATGCTAGCGAACTGAAACAACAATCCTCAGATAGACATATCTCCACACTTGGAAGAGTATCCTGATTACGAGCCAACCAGTCTTTGCTCTTTCTCCTTAATGCTGCGTGCTTATCAGAGAAGTAACAAATACCAATTTCGTAGTCTTTAGTTTGTCCCTATCGGTGCTCGAACCAACGATCTTCAGCACTCGATGCGAGCACGCAAACCATTACACCACCGATGGGGTTCAAAGTATCTTGAAATGTCAGTGCATTCCCCCAACGAACAAATCACCTCATTGATGTTCTTCAAATATTAAGTGGTTTTATTAATACAAAAACTAGTTTAATCCCGACCCTTTTTGAGCCCCCGTAACAAGCCAGGAAAGTGAGACGTCATATATATGTGTCCTAGTATTTTTTTTGATAATTATTATCGTTTAATTCACTTCTACTGCGTGTATTTAAATTTTGTAAATGTTCAAATTTTTATGGCTGTGTTAAACCCCACTTTTATTAGACACCATTTTCTGAATTTTTACTTTTAGTTTTAGCTTTTCCTTTTGCCAAATTCATATGCAGTGTTTCACATTTATCTGTGAATAGTTTATTCTGTATATTGCTTTTTGCTTTTTGTAATTTGAGTTTTATTATTATTATTGTTTAATGTAAAGCGCTTTGAGTAATTTTAATATTAGATAATGCGCTATATAAAAACTATGTAATAAATATAATAATAAATATGTTATCAACTTTGCCTTTTTCTACGGTTAGATTGTGGAAATTGTCCGAGAGCGTGGTAATGTATCCTGTTTTTCATTTTAGAACTAATACCTAAAACAAAAACCAATGCTACAAAGACGTATACATACCGCAGTATTTTGACGTGTATCCATGTTTACATACACAGCCATCATCGTCATCATAAACACCGTGTACACACTTGGACGCATCACCGTCGTCATCCCGGGTGTTTACACTTAATAAACTAGTAGCTAACAAATAATACACAACAAATATAACTATGACATCAAGATATTTCTGGTTTCATGATAAATAAGGATTGATTCATTGAAATAATTGGTGAGACTTAAAAAAGTTTTTTTTTTTTTTTAAATTACAGATATATATTATATAGTTTTCATGGCGGGACAAGAAACTTAACTTTTTTTTATAGACCCCCCTGGGATCGGCTTTAGTTTCAATGCAGCTCCTGTGTGCCCAGTGCTTGCCGGATATATTCGTAGCCATGGTTTGATAAATTTATACTGCAAATGTGTCCGTTCAGTAGTAAATGTAGAAATATATAAGGGTAATAACAAAATTACCGAACACCGAGCAATCTTCCAAAGGGAAATTCAAAACTCATAAATCAATAAACAGACAAAATTAGTCAAAAACCGGGAAACTGGGAAACCGCAATGGCCCTGACTTGGTACAGGCATTTCTAAAGAAATGGTGGATTGAATCAGATTTTACGGCGCCAACCTCTCGCTTCCATTACGTTTCAAAGGTTCCGGTTGTCACTATAACAGCATTTATTACAATACTGGAACAAAATAGGTATAATAGAGTCAAACAGTACCAAATTCAGTTATCACTTACACAAATAGATTGATTTGCACGAACGGTCAGTCAGTCACATGTTGATACAAAATGACAGGAAGTTGATAAAAACATGTCATTTCCTACCTGTTAGTCCAATGATAAGCTCCAAGGCAACAATTGTAATACAACTTGACCACAACATTTTAGAGGATTTACCTGAAATGTACAAACAGGTTTAGCTTAAGTTACTGGTGTTTAACGCCATAATTTCAATCAATGTCTTAAAAACTAAAAGAAATGCCACCGACACCAGGATAAAGCAGTCGCCACTCAATATATTAGGCTAGGTTTAACTTTATGGTGTTTAACGCCACATTCAACAATATTTCAGCTATACCATGGCGATAAATGTTATTGACCCTAAACACCACAACCACAACCCACCACAGACTAGAAAAAAGTTCTTCATTGAAATTATTGATTGTTGCCTGTCTGCTCTAGTTAATTTATGAATCAGATAATATATTTACAAATCATAGTCAAACAACTTAGTTTCAGTAAGTATTACTATGCACCACAACACATTTTGATTGGTTGATTTTGTTGAATTTGACCCGAAGGTCATCATCATTTGAATTAGACCTTTGACCTATGGTTCAGTTGTCAATCAGATCAACTTATATCAAGTAACGTTTTAATATTTGTTAACACTCATTTTATTAATTAAAATTTACAGTTTCTCAATAATGCAATTATTACTAAAACTCAGATCCCCCCCCACCATACCTATCTGACCGTAGCCGATTTTGGTTATCCTCTTTAGTTCCTCTGCTTTGCTGGCTCCAAAAGGATTTTTATATTATCTGGCTTTTCAACGTTTTTATATTGAGCGTACATGATAAAGGTTTTTCCAGAAACTCGTAGTGTGAACTAAATTGGATATCTGCATTTTTATTTTTAAAAAAACAATAGACAACGCAAAATATAACCAGAAAAGCAACACGTACATTGTACTACAAAAAACTTGAAATAATTTGAATCATTGTTAGACAAGACAATTTTATTTTTTAAAACACCTGTAGACACATTGAAACAAACTGCTTGCATGCATATTTATATTCTGAAAGAAATAAGCGCTTTATTCTGAACTTTCCAATTTAATAAGTAAAAGTGACCGAACATGAACTTCATATTTTCGCTTTACCGTCTTTCTGCAAACATCGAAACCAACTAAAATACCATCAAACTAAAACCATTATAATCCATTAAGTCATTTTTAGAAAAATTGTAACTTACTGTTATTGTTATTTCTTCCTTATTGCCCACAGTTGTAGTAAATAGTAGAGAGAACGTTCCATATATATATATATAAGAGAACAACCTTAGGTTTAAGGTCAATAGAAGTCATGTGAACTAGAAGTGACTTGACATTTCCTTCAGACTGGAACTAATTACGTAGGAGATATTAGATGTCTTAAAGATAGGGCAGACTCCGTACATGGGTATTATTTTCTATTAGCTTAACCGTTGAGTAAAACATTTGTATGTGAGGTTGTTTTATATAACAACTAACAATGTGCACCAAAAACACACCTGCTATCATAGTCCAAATGTATTATTTAAAAAATCATTGTTTTTTATTTGCTTGTTTGTTTTGTTTTGAATTTTCCCCTGTAAAAACGCAATATTGAT
Source organism: Gigantidas platifrons (assembly GCA_002080005.1). Taxonomy (NCBI): domain Eukaryota; kingdom Metazoa; phylum Mollusca; class Bivalvia; order Mytilida; family Modiolidae; genus Gigantidas; species Gigantidas platifrons. The sequence continues at coordinate 255,452 of MJUT01005706.1, forward strand.
AGAGTTGCATTTTTGAAGATAGTAAAATCATTGCGATTTAGTTAACGATTGATTGTTGTTTAGTGCCGAGTGAACATATTATCAGCTACATCATGGTTATATTAATTATACCCCCGCTCCACCGGCGGGGAGGGTATACTGTTTTAACTCTGTCCTTCCTTCCGTCTGTCCCAAGATATGTTTCGTCGCACTTTTCTCAGCAACAATTAATGGCAGAAATCTGATATTTGGTCACACGCTTCATATAGGTACCCCATATCGTAGGAAGAGTTTTTGGACCCGTCACATTCTTACTTCCTGTTTGCCGACTTGCTTGGTTTTTATACACATTGAACATATATGCGGGGGTATCTAAGTGATCATTAGCTCACAGTTCATCTTGTTATCGATGGTAGGTACAAGCGCTAGAGTAACACATTGGTGACCATATCCACACCTTGTGTCTCTGGGTTGTCCGTTCTTGGTTGTTCTCTCAGTTTTCTCTATCCAAACATTTTTTGTCCCTACACTAAGATCCCATTAACATTTAAAACCTGTTTAAAAGAAATTATTAGCAAAAATATTTTACTTTGAACATAGTAAGCAACGTTAGAAGGTTTCCCTTTGTGTCGCGAATTGAACTTTTTTGTCAAGCACGAAACAAAAGGGAAAACGTTGCTACACAGAAATTGTCAGTATATTGGAGGTTTTCTCGTTCATGACTTATCACCGGGTTTGTAGCTAGATTAACACGACGGTTGTCACTAGTAGAGCAGAAACTGCCTACCCTTCCGGAGCACCTGTGTTCATCCCCGGTTTTTAGTGGGGTTCGTATTTTGTTGATCGCTGTTTGTCTTTTTGTACTTTTTCTTTTGACCATTGTGTTGTCTGTTCTTCTTCGATATACGAATTCTGATTGGCCATTTGGTATCTTGAAACTCTTCTTACCCTTTGTGACACGAACTCGAACTGTCAAGCATGATACAATAGGGTACACGTTGCTACACAGACATGGTCAGTATATTGGAGTTTTTCTCAAACAAATCATGGGCATCCACCTCTCCTTACTCGATTGTTTTTAATTAAAAGTATTCTATCATCTACGTATGGATGACAATAGGTGTTGTTGGTAATTATGTTTTGGTTCCAAGTCTTCTATTGTTTCCTTGTCTTGTGTTTTCTGATGGCCTGGCCAAACTTATCAATAAAAGTTAGGGTTATTGACTCTCTTTGTTAGAGAAACACATCGGTGGTGTAATTGTTAACGTGCTCGCCACGAGTATCGTAGATCGTGGGTTCATCAGTAGTATAATTGTTAACGTGCTCGCCACGAGTATCGTAGATCGTGAGTTCGAGTCCCAACTGGGTCAAACCTAAGAATATGAAATTGATAGCATTGCTTATCTGCTAAGCATGCAACATTAAGGTGAAAGCATAAAGACTAGTTGGCTCGGAATCAGGATAATATGTCGGAGTGGGGCGACATATCTATCCGCAGACTGTTGTTTTCGTAAGTGTGTTGGTCTAGTACAGAGCGGACCTCATCATCATCTCATTGAACATTTACTTTTTCTAACCATGATATAACTGCCAAATTGCTGAGTTGGCGTTAAACAACATTATATAAAGTACTAGACACATGGATATATTTCTACTTGCTTTGTATTGTATCATTGTTGTTTACTAAATCTTATTTCTGTGTTTTATATGACATTACTTTCATCTAGAGTTCGTGCAATTCTAAAATTATATCTCGTCGTTATGGTATATAGCATGTTCCTGATTCTGTTAGTTTATATCACTTGGTATACTACTTCTTGACTTTGTCTCATGTTGTGTCAACAGGTTCAAAATTTGCTCGCCACTCTTATATCTCAGCAATTCATTGAAGCATCCAAAGGGTTGAAGCCAACTCTGCTAAAAAGTTCAACGGACTGTAAAAATAGTATTGTCCGTGTTTTTTGTTTTGTTTTTGTTGTCATTCGTTTTTATGTGGTCCTTTTGGGTAGATGCTCATCTGTGCAGGATTTGTATCGTTTGTTTGTATATGTATTTCCGTTGAAGATCCAGTTATTAAGAGTTTCCACCTGTACTCCTTACTTTCTTCTTATCAGTGTAAAAATTATAAATATCTATTGTTGTGTTTTGTCTTGCTGTCATTAATTCATGTGTATATTTTGTAAGGAGAGGACTTCATATAAATTGGTTTAACTTCCTGTCCAATCCTATTGTTTATGGAAAATACAATATTATTAAACTATAAACTATTGAGTTGATGGTTGGGATCCCATTAACCGGTATAACCCCGCCACATTTTTGTGTCAGTCTCAGGATTGTACCCTTGATTTCAAACGTCTTATGTCTTGGTCTCCCGTTTGAGTTCGGTGAGAGGTGGCTGGTTGTTCGTTTTGTTGATATTGGTGGAATTGTTGACCATCACTGTTTAAACTTTCTTTTCATAATTCTAAAATTTTGTGAATACTGAATGTGTCTAAGAATTAGGACAATGGTCAAAGTCGAAAATATAATCTCTGCTGTGTCATACGGAACATCTAAAGATGTTATATAATCCAGAGATATGACCTCACAGACCAAAGTTGAACTGACACAACCATTTATAATGTACTCTATTTATGAAATGTTCTTATGGGAAAATAAAAATATACTACATCGAGTACACATCGCCAGAGCAGCATTGGAAATAACGACTTTAATGGTGATTGGCACTGATTTTTATAAGTAGTTATGCATGGTATTTATTATAGGTTATTGTATTTACACCGTATATTCATTACTATAGTATACACAAAGAAAAAAGTTAAGCATCCTCATGTTTTTTGAAATGACATATGATACGACAAGTATCACGAGATTATTGACCAGATAATCTCAAGAACGCAATGGTGACCTGTTAGGACATAACATTGGCTGTAAGAAACCACAAAATAAATCAAGAAAAATGTTAATTTAATGAATATTTAATCACAATATCACAAGGCCAATTTTTGCAGTAAAACATGTCCATTTTAAGTATTGACCTCACAGCTCAAAAATCACAATAATATTGTCATTTCACTTTCAAAACGTCACTTATGAATCACTTGACAACTATTGTTCAAAGTTCAGTACCGGTTGTAACCCCCGCGTGCTTGGGTGACGGCCTCAACCCTGCGTCTCATCCCTCCAGTTAGACGTCGGGTGTCCTGTTGTGATAGCTGCTGTCATTCCCGAAGCAATTCTGCTTCCAACTGACGAATGTTTTGCACAGGAGGTTCCCGAGCCTGCATACGACGGTCTAACATGTCCCAAATATGCTCTATGGGATTAAAATCCGGGTTCATGGCTCGCCAAGGAACATAAGTTACTGCTTCGGTTTAAAGGTAGGCAGTTACTGTTCTTGAGCGATGAGGTCTGGCGTTGTCATCCATATACACATACCTTGTTCCTAATGGGTGGTTGTCGAAATGGGGGACGGACAACTGGTTGCAAGACGTCTCTGATGTACTGATCACCAGTTAGGTTGCGTTGTATGGTGACTAAATATCCAGCTTGCAGTCGTGAGAGATACACCCCTAAACCATTACCGAGCCTCCACCGTAAGGGACAATTGACTGGATGTTCCTTGGGTTACAGGCTGTATTTTTGTGTCTCCAAACCCTCATCCGGCCGTCGGTTACATGAAGCAGAAACCGCCTCTCGTCTGACCAATGGATTTTGCGCCCTATCCTTAAATTCCAACCACGTCGTGCTAAGCACCATGCCAGACGTGTTCGTCGATGTCGGTCTGCCAACAGTGGATGTTTAATGACCCTTCTTGACTTAAGTCCCGCTGATTTCAGACGGTTTCTAACTGTGCTTGTTGACAGACGTCTATTGGGCAGCCAGTGTTGTTTTGAGTACAGGACTGGTTGCGAATGGCATCCGTCTAACCAAACGCTGAAATGCCATGTCGTCACGATCAGATGCTACCCGTGATCCGCCGGATCTTGGCAAGTCTTTCACATTATTGTTTTGTGTGTATTTCTCACCAGTTGGCCGATTGCACTATTATGATAGTCCATCTAACGTCCAATATCTATGAAGGACACCCCTGTTGTATGCATGCCGATTATTTGCCATCTTTGTGCTTCTGATATGCACATTCGTACCATGCTTACATCGAACTTGAATAGCCAAATTTGAAGCGTGAACATACTGAATTTTGAGTAATGCGTGAGAGGCATGGTTCGAGTGCATAACTAGTCGATATTAGACATAATGGTCACACCTGTGTGATCACATTTTTTAATGGAACATTGTTCTTGCTATAATCAATATAAATATTAGAATCCAAACGTAGTGTAACTTATTATGTTTTAATATATCAAGAGGTGCTTAACTTTTTTCTTCGTGTTTATTAATAAATGGGTGTTTTCATAATGGACCGGTTATATGTCCATGGTTAATCATAATGGCCCAAGGAAGGTTGTATTGGCCCTAGGCAACGCCGTCTTTACATTTATTAAATAGCTTAATTATAAGGAGATATTTGATTTTTAGTTGTCCAATTAATGCCACAAAATGATAAAATAATTTCCAAATTCATAACAAACATATTAATTAACAATGAGAGCAATGCTTTAAACAGATATGTGTCTACGGATGGGACATTTTCCAAATATATGAACAATTGGTCTATCTTTCAGCTGAATGTGCTATGAAGTTAAACAGACAAGGTGAAACTAAGAACTAGAGGCTCCCAGGAGCCTGTAATCGCTCACCCGGTTTTCAAGTTACAATTTGAGTTCATTTTGACTTATACTAAAACAGCAATGGACAAGTAAAGCAATTTTTATTTTTAGTAAATGCAGCCATCTTGATTGGAGGACGGGGCTGTCGGACACAGTTTGAAAGGGACCCACCAAGTAACCATCCTTGCCAGGTTTGATTTAATTTGGTTCAGCGGAAAAGATTTAAATGTGATCTTTTATGTTTGGTCCCATTTGCTTCTGTGGTTCTCTAGAAGAAGATTGAAATGTTTACGGACAGACGACAGACGCCAAGTGATGGCAATAGCTCACCTGACCCTTGGTCAGGTGAGCTATAAAGGAAGAACATAGAGGATACCCAGGGCGATGAGACCACTAAAAGAAGAAAAACAGAAGAGGAAAAGGAAGGAAATGAACAGACAACAGAAATAAGTCTGAAAACCCTAAGAATGCAGCGTTACAGTGCAAAACTGAAAGCCGAGCGGGGAGATAAATATGATGAGCTGAAACAAAGAGATACCGAAATAAATAGGAAAAACAGACAGTTAGCTAGTCAGAAGAGAAAGGGTGATAAAAGAGCAACAGACAAACATAGGAAGAAAGAGAGTGAGCGATAGCGAAAACAAAGAGCTAAAAAAAGCAGAAGAAAACAAAAGTAAACCTGTTACACCCAAAAGGAAAAACTCAAAGACCAATAAGAAACGTACCATACTAAATTTTATGTTACTTTGTTGAAATGCTGTGTTAAAGTTGCATGTTTTTATGTGTTATCAAACAGGAGTCTAGCTTTTGGTATGAATATTGATAGAATTACATATGAAAGATTGGTGCTTTGTTTGGAAATCTAGCTATATAGTCGGCTTAGACTCTATGCTTCTATCCCATCCGTAGACACATCATAGTTGCCAAAAACACATCTTATTGCACTTATATATACACCCTTATTCATATAGGAATACAGAAATACTGAAAGATAGTTTTATTCAAGGAGAAATAATTTCATACTTCAACAAAATTCAAGTCATCACTATAAATATATTTCTTGATACTCTCTCTTAAGCCTTTGTAGTGGTGTTAAAAGACACAAATTCGAGAACATTAATAATACAAAGGTTTGGAAGTGAGGCAGTTTTGTCTTTTACTTTATTTTTATCACAAAAATAGGGTTTTCAATGATTGTTCAACTGCACCTCCAATCAGATCTTTAAGGTAGTTGATTTTGTCCCATCCGTAGACACTTTTGCCAAACATTTAATATGGTGTAAACAAAAAACCTATATGCAGCTGTTGTGATTTTTTTTTGTAGGTTATTTTGGTCATGTCAGATCTTTAAATTTAAGTTACTTGGAGTTTTGATAGGTCTGTTTTCAGTTTCTAAAGTTATTTGAAAGTATGTGAAATTCGAAATATTATGGATTTTTTAAACATTTTTTTTCAACATCTCTTTATAAATGGACTTAACTGAACAATTTCATCTTCTATTTACGTCTTAATAATGTCTACTATAAAATATTGATTAATAAAGAGCGATCAACAAGTGTTATATTACCAAAAAAGAGTTTTTCCTAATAGAGGGTGATTTCTCAATTTTTCGGACTTTTTTATTTTCAAACCCATATATAAAAAACTAATCAAATAGTAAAGACTGAAATTGTTAGTTTAGTTTCACAAAATGTCTTTGCTATTAGAAAAAAACAGGTAAAGAATATTTTGATAACATTATTTTTTTTACTAAATGTGAAACACAAAATGTCATTATATTGTGTCCAAGGCGTTAACGTTTCCAAACAAATTGTCCGAATGTGAAAAAAATGGGTGTTAATTTCTGGTAGATAGTTTATTCCTCATCTGAATTTGATGAGTTTTATTTTTATTTTTTTAGTAATGAATCACCTACATGTAGGAATATCCCTTTCAGAAAATGCATAACGTTTTTACGTAACTATTACCGTTTTTGACATGAAAGAAGTTTCAAAATTTTTACTTGTTTTTAATTATCAACCAATTTTAATGCAGTTGTTTTGCAAAATGATCATCTTTATTGGTTTGTGATGGATCATAGAAACTTTAGCTATATTTTTTCAAAAAGAGTTCTAAAAATTTTTGAAAAAGTTTGATGTGTTTTTTTAGTTGTTTGTCCCGAGAGGTTCTGGTAGTATGTCCACTGATATCCACTATCCGTTATGGTTTCTGAGATAAACATGACCGAAAGGGGCAAAAAGGGTTAATTCTCAAAATGTATTTTCTTAATGGGCTATGGAAAACAATTATATTCAAATAAGGGTAATAACAAAATTACCGAACTCCGAACAATCTTCCAAAGGGAAAGTCAAAACTCATAAGTATATACACAGACAAAATCAGTCAACAACCGGAAAACTGTGAAAACCGTAATGACCCTGATTTGGTAGAGGCATTTCCAAAGAAATGGTGGGTTGAATCAGATTTTAAGGCGCCAAATCTCCCGCTTTCATTATGGTTCAAAGGTTCCGGCTGTCACTATAACAGTATTTATAACAATACTGGAACAAAATAGGTAAAATAGTAGTGACGTCGCGCAAGATGTTGGTACCACGTCGTAATACTTGTGCATACCGATGCATACGCGTTAGAT
>MJUT01005706.1:274132-290153 GCA_002080005.1 Gigantidas platifrons
GTCAGACTCAGAATCTAGTGATAGTGAAAGAGAATCTCAAATCGATGAAAGTGACAAATGTTGTGTTTGTAAATTATTTTACCCAAAGCAGATCAAAGAAAGTATTTCACTATTAATAACAAAATGGGTGCAGTGTGATAATTTGTCTTGCAAACATTGGGTTCATCTTAACTTTTGTACCTCTGCTAGCACTGCAGTAAGACGAGCAACCAAATTCTATTGTATGCACTGCCAAATTCAAGACAGTTTTTCTGAAGAGTAACAATATTTCTAATCTGTGTAGTTGCTGTTTATCGTGAAGTTGATTGTTAATCCTGATATTTGAATTTGAATTAAATTTTGAACATGACATCCTTTCACATTATATATTTCCAACATTTTCAGCAACACAAAATATTCAAAATTATGCTCTGGATTACAAATATAATAAAATGGGGAGATATGGAATAAATATCAACCAGACAACAGACCCCCATGTCTATTTTCATCTCAGAGTGGTTTATGAAACACTTTTATTGATTTTCTTGACCTTAAAATGATTTTGGAATAATCCACGAAAAGAGGACTCTTCCAACTCCGCCATTGTTGTTTACAATGTTGCCGGTTAAGTGGTAATACTTTCTGGAGAAAACAAATGCTGTAAATAAAATGTTATGCAACACAGGTTAACATATAAAACTTTAATGTAAAGTATTCATTTGATTATAAATATTCCCATGTTAAAACATTTCATCAATTTACTGTTAGGTCCACGAAAAGTGGACATTCAAGGATACATTCAGTGAGGAGGGTGGAACATATATCGTGAACCATCTCCATCAACAAACCACGAGTCACTTGAAGTATTTTAACTACGAAAGTATATGTCAAAAATACTTTTACGTCACACATTGACAAAAAATATTTTTGACATTTATATTGACTTCCTTATCTTTATACATTTTCACTTTATGAAAATCTATCCTTCACAATTGTCTTTGCAGAGACAAAATATATTTCGACAAGATCTTGGGATCGGAATATAAACTTTATATGAGATCGAATAAGGCGAATATTTTTATAGCCCTGGAGGCCTGGTCCAGTAGCCTGTTTCAAAAAGAGATCTAAAAAGGGCCCAATTTCTGAAATTTCGCATTTTTGTAAGATGTAATATGTTTCTTCCAATTTTGATGTTGATTTTTTCTTTGAATTGATTGTGTTGAGATGTTTCAATAGTAGACCAACGGATTTCTTTTATTTCAATTTCTCAGATAAACTTGACGAAAAGAGACCACAGAGCACAGGGGCTTGTTACGATTTTTTTTTATCCCTCGACTACTCTAAATAACAACAAGGGAGGAATCTCAAATGTCAAATTTTCATACAACACTTTTTCAAAATAGTTTTGTATTGGTGTCGTGACCTGATTCGCCATAATATTGGTACCCATTTGAAGCTTAATAAATATATTTTTGATATTTCCATTCCTTTTTGTCATCATCTTTACCTATCTGCAACTTTAAAGCAATGCTTCACAGAATTTGCAATCTGCGAAATATCATTCGATAGTCTCCATGCGGCAGTACCGGGCCGAATTCCTACGTGCAAATTGATTGGTCGGTTATTTTTAGGGTCATTTACATTCAGGTTTAAATTTGCCACCAATTTAATTCTCAAAATAACCGACCTTTCAAATCGCACGTAGGAATTCGGACCGAATATGATATACATTGTAATCATGAAATAGTTTTTTTTATTTGTTTGTTTGTTTTCGTTTATTGTTTATTTGACTATTGTCGTACTTGTAAGTTGTAACTGGTGAAGGTTTTTCCAGAACCGCATTGTGTCCCCTTCCACCCCCTCTCCCACCCTTCCTTCTCTCTGTCTCACCTGATCTCTCCCTAGATATATACAATCAAACCCGTTTTCAGAGTTTACATTTTATTGAAGTGCACGTACCTGGCCAAGAAAGTGAGCGATCATGTACATGTGTTTTAGAGATATTGATGTTGCCTCTTTCTAAGATTTTTCTATTTAGGAGATAACTGTATTGAATTTTAAAATTTCACGGCATCCATTGGAGATTTGATGGTCGCAAATTGAGTTTACTGGCGATGGGTTAGCGACAGCGAAAAAAAGTAGTTCCATGTAAAACCATTAAATCGATGCCGTGAAATTTTCAAATACAATACAGTTATCTCCATTCTAATGTAATCATGTGTATTGCAACATTATTGACAAGATGGCATAAACGGCTAAAATTTAAAAAAAGCTCATGCTTTTCAACCGTGAAATTGATACCGTGAAAATTACAGCATTGTCCTATCACAAACCAGGAATATTAAACAACTACATTAGAATGTAATCATTTGGAACTGTTCCGTGAGTGTGATATTGGGTTGCTTTTCATTTTAATAGTTATTTCAGAAACTAGTACCTTTTTGGGTGACCAAATGACGTCATTAGTTGACACGCTGTTAAAACATGCCGTTACATTAGTTAAATATTTGAGTACAACTAGAACAAATTTATGACGATGTTTATAGATTTTCAAACAATAAAACATATTCTTTAATTATATTTATTGTTTAATTCTTCAGTCCCTCCAAAAGCATCAAATGCTGCCTTATGTCATAAAGTTTGTCAGTGATCTGCGACAGGTGGCCATGGGTGGTTTTCTCCGGGTACTCAGGTTTCCTCCACGAATAAAACTGACCGCGACGATATAACTGAAATATTGTTGAAAGTGGCGTTAAACACCAGAACCCTCATCCCCTATCTCATATCGTTTCTGTTATAAGTATTTTCTTGATGATTGCGGACTGTTGATTTCATCTCTAAAAGTTTGGACCATACAACTATTTTAACCTCGATACATTATACTAAAGCTATTGTAATAAGCCAGAAGAGTGATAGGCGATTCATACATGTGCTATTGTATAGATTTTGTCTTCGTTTCTATTATTTTCCAATTCCATTTTTGAACTGTTCTGTTGCCGTGGTAATTATTTGTTTTTTTATCTGATTGCTCATGCTATAACATGTCTCTTGATGCATTGTCCGAATTACAAAAAAAAAAAAACAACTCTACGTTGTAAATATTTTAATTGATATTTTATGAGATCGGAGTGTGACAATGTTATTCACGCATACTCTACTGTGTAAAACGTGTCTGATTCTGGCCATTGTATCACAGATAGTTTGAGATCATCGTCGCATGTCTGGGTAAACAACTAAAATAGACCAAGATATATATGATTAATTTATAAACCTGTCTTAAAGGACACCTCTATATAACAAATCACAGTCTATAAAGGGCATCCCCTCATTTTTCCATTTAGTGAATAGTGCAGGCACTTTTAATCTGTATATAAAGGCAAACTGATCATAAAGGGCACATTTTCAGAGGGATCCGGGTGGCTCAATGAGTTAGGTCGCTGGATCTAACAGCTCATACAAGCCTATCACCAATACGGCGTAGGTTCGCGCCCAGATTTGTAAAAAGGTGCACTCGACTTGCAGCCGCAAGTGATAAAGTTTACCAGTTGCATGCCCAGGGTCGGTGGTTCTCTCCAGCTTCCTTCATCACTAAAATTGGTCGCTATGATACAGCTGAAACATTGCTGAAAGTGGCGTTAAACACCAACATCAATCAATCACATTTTCAGCTTCCATTTCGTGCCCATTATATACAGATTTCATTGTAATGTAATTCTTAATAAAAGTAAGGCTCTCCTCCCTCAATGGCCTCATGCAGAGGAAATCTTAGCCGATTTGGGCTCTGATGTTTAGTCCCTTTAGTTTGCTTGCTCCCAAAGACTTTGATATTTGTTTAGCTTTCCAATCTTTTGACTTTAAGATACCGACTGAAGGTGTTTTTCAGAAACGTGTCATGTACACTAAATTTGATCTTAATATTTTATCATGAATGCAATCTTTTCCTTTGATCTGTTTATGGTTTATATAACAGAATGTAAGTAACAGCTAAGAACTATGAAATAATGCACACAGATACAAGATATTGCACACTTTAAATCTGGGCTGTAGTTTTATTATTCCCAGACAGCCGTGCAACAATCAACGACCTAGATGTGGTATTGCAAGCAGTGCACTTAGGCCCATACCTACATAATCACTCACAGAAATAAGACTCTAAATGTCGATAAATTTAAACATATATTCATTGCATAGGTACTTCCAACAAAATCAGTGTTTAGACATTAAACACCAAGCCGTACAAAACATACATGCATTAGCATGGTACATCCGGTTTCCTCCACCAATAAAGCTGATAGCCACGATATAACTGAAATACTGTTTAAAGTGGCGTTAAACACCATAAGCATATCCCTAACTTCTTGTTATACATGATCAATGCCTTACAGTATGATAATTGTAATTATGTTCACGTGATCCGGTAATATGCGAAAATATTTTTAGTGTCTGATAACACACTTCTCTCTCCTTATGGGTCCGGAAATAAAATCAGACTCGAAATATATTACTGTCCACCTAACATAATTTTCTTTATATATAATGAATGTGTTAACATTATCTACCTCAAATCCGTCACTCTGGGTACAAACGATGAAAACACCAGTTTTAGACGTCACTCTTCCATTATGAAACTGGGCAATAGCAACATATTTTGGAAGACGATGACAATGCGTGGAAACCTGAAAAAGGACGAAATCACACAATTTGCTATAATACAATAAGTTAGTCTCATTTTCCATTCATCTGGAATTATGTCTTTTTAATCACCAGATTGAGATATATCAAATGACGTATCATTGCAACATAGTGCAACATCATAACGTTCAGGGACCGACCATTTTACTTCAACAGCGTTTTGGAGATCTATGTTCAAGACCGGTTTCCTCCACCAATAAAACAGAACTCCACGATATAACTGAAATATTTTTGAAAGTGGCGTTAAACACCATCAAACAAACAAATTTTGTTTCACACGAAAATAAAATAAGTTTAATGCTTTTGTTAGAAATGAAAAATATGTAATTTGTCTCAATGAGTTAGGTCGTTGAATTATCTAACAACACATGCAAGCCTATCACCAATACGACGTGGGTTCGCGCCCGGCTTTGTAAATTACAAAAAGGTGAACTCGACTCGCAACCGCAAGTGATAAAGTTTACCAGATGCTTGCCCATGGTCGGTGGTTCTCTCCGGGTACTCCAGCTTCCTCCACCACGAAAACTGGTTGCTATGATATAGCTGAAATATTGGTGAAAGTGGCGTTAAACACAACAAATCAAATCATTAAATCAAATTTTGTTGTTGACGACAGCATGGTCAGATTATTTATTTTTGCATCTTTCAAGTCAAGATATTGTTTCCGATACGACTGAAATGTAACAAATAGATACCTCCCTTATTCCGACTGTTCCCTTATCAAAATGGTAAACTGCATACAATGTAAAAATAATTTAAAGTTATAGACTATATGACATATTATACGTTTATTGCATGCTGATGAGGGAAATATGAACATTTATTCACCCAAGAGTATCATATTCCCTGAGGGCAATGCCCGAGGGGAATATTATACTCGTGGGTGAATAAATTTTCATATTTCCTGAACCCGCATGCTATAAATGTTTTATTATACCGAATGAAAGCAACAAAACACATACATGTAAAATACTGCTGGCAAACATATTTTAAGTCAATTGGAACGATGTCTCGACATTTAAAAACCACATCCACAACAAATGTTCACGGTCACCTGCAAGTGATGCGTTCCGAGTGCTTGTGACGTTTTCCTGTCAAAGAATGATAACTCTGGCGGGAAAACCCGCGATGCTTCCTAGACGTTGCACGACGTTTGAGCGCATTGGTCCTACATTTGAGCGCAAAAAATCCTACGTTTGAGCGCAAAAAAATCCACGATTGAGCGCATTTTACCTTAGCTATTCCGAGAGGGTGGAATATGATTTTTATTTCACGGAATATGATTTTCGTCTTGTGTGATCAGGTGTTCTGATTTTTACCCATTGTCCAATCAAATTAATCTATTTATGATAATTGATATATGAGGTATAACAAAATATTTTGACCGTGTAAGTGTTGACATAAATATTGTATTATCATTTGATATGTCATGAAAAAAGTACCTAACTGTGCTTTTGAAATATTTATTGGTACAGTGAAAATTGTGCAATCCAACACTGGAGTTTTCCGACATCCTGTGACATACGACAAAATGTTATCGTCCCAAAGTATATCTGGTGACTATAATGAAACCTGAGTATTCCAACATCCTGTAAAATTTTATGCTGAAGTTGGTTGTAATTGACGAAGAGATATTCATAGTTGTAATTTGACAATGATTAATAATAATAGCACGGTATGTTTAACTCAATACAAATAATCTACTAACTAGATTAACACGACAGGTGCCACTAGTGGAGCAGGAACTGCTTAACTTTTCGGATCACCTGAGTGCACTCCCGGTTTTTAGTGGGATTCGTGTTACTCGATCTTTTGTTTTATATGTGTTGAAGAACGTTGTTTGTCCTTTTGTCCTTTTTTCTTTTGGCCATTGTGTTGTCTGTTATTCTTCGATTTACAGATTTTGATTACCTCCCTTTGGTATCTTCAAACTCTTTCTTAACATAGTAAATGTAATATACCTGAAGACCTTGTCGCCATGACGTCATATTTTTCGACGAACAATGGCTCAGTAAGATCGCATCTGATTGTTTGTGGTCATTTGCTGGACATTTACGTGCGTTAGCATGATCAATCCTACCATGGTTGCTTAGCGTCAAAATAAGGTCAATTTCGTTGCATACCTTATATCTAGGAGCTGAAAGTAAGGAGAATTGAGTCACTGTCCGATTTACACGCCATAGTTACATCAAAATGGGGTATTTTAACGACTTCGATTATCTCCCTTTGTTGTTAGAATATTAATGATATTTTGAAGGCCGAGACAGACATTATCACTAGTATCGCAGCAAGTCCAATGGGACTAGTGATAATGTATATCGTTATTGATTTTATCTGTAATAACGTAACATGTGTGATGTCACACTGACCGATGATTTCTATTATCAGTCAGTTTGCTGATACTTGCAATATTCAGAGATCAAATGAGTTATGTCAGTCAGCTATTTCATTGCGAGAGAAAGCTACATTAGATAAAATGATGATGATGGTGATGTCCGCTTAGTTGGATCTTTATAGTGTTAGCTCTCTGAAGCAATAGTATGTTTGTAGACAGGTCGCTCTCTCTGACATATTATCCTGATTCCGATCCAATAAATCGTTGCTCTTACACCTAAATGATGTGCGCTTAGCGGAGAAGCAATATATACAAATGTTTGGTTTTACCTAACCGGGGCTCAAACATACGATATGCCACACTTACGGTGACACGCTAACAATTATACCACCGATGGAGCTTTATTTATCGAAGTTCTTACAATATGTATGCATCTACTTTTGATGTGGATTTCCATTTTGAACAGAAGTTTGTTCAACACATAATCATACAGTTATAATATTTCACAAGACAGAAGACATCTTTCATTAAAGTAATTTGAAGGCCGCCGTGTTCGTGATCGTATGGTTGTAGCTGGACATACAACTACATATGCAATCAGTACCCAATCACCACTAAAGTTGTGAATTCGAATCCCACGCATGGGGAGGTGTTATCGAAACAACTTATTTTAGAAAGGTTGTCAGTGACTAGCGACAGGTAGTCGGTTTTCACCTAGTACTCCGGTTTCTTCCACCAATAAACCCGACCGCCATATAACTGGAATATTGTTGAAAGTGGCGTTAAACACCATAACCCGTAACTCCTGAAAGTAATTTGCAAAAAATAATAGCAGATAGCATTAGATAACTTATCTATGATTACCTTGTGTGGTTGTAGCAACATGAGTTGTTCTAACTGGAAATGTGGCGTAAGGATCTAATGTTAATGGCATCAGCGATATACCGTGTGTATTGGGCGCTATATGTAAAAAAAAATGAAATGAAAAAAAACTAATGTAATTGTTACCTAAATATGCCCTACAATACCGTGTGTATTGGGCGCTATATGTAAATGAAATGAAAAAAAACTAATGTAATTGTTACCTAAATATGCCCTACAATCCGAATACTGGGCTCATATGAGCTAAAAGTGTCCAGCTCAATGTACTTTGAACATATGTCAATATACATTTACCATTCCTATTAAATAACCAGGAATCGTCCGAATGTTTGGTAAAGTAATGTATTTTCCTGCAATGCGATAACAAGATAAAACTTACGACTTTCTTGTAAATGCCATTTTACAAATTTATTTCATTTATTAATAACTATAAAATCATATTATGCTCGAATATCTCGCCTTGTTATTCGTACACTACTAGTATTTGAGTTTACAAATTTGGTAGTGTAGGAGACAAAAAATGAAGAATCTTTATAGATGATCTCCCGTGGATAATTTCTAATTTAAAAATCAAATTTGAGTAAAACAATACCTGTTGATACTGTGGTTGGTGCAGTGGTAACACCTATAATAAAATATAAACAACAATAGTTAGAAAAAGGTACGTTCAGTTGTGATTGGTTACAGTTCGACCAACTAAACATAAGCTAATCTGGAGCTTCAATTGATCCATCAACAAATCACTTTAGTTGTCATCCTACAATGCTGTTTTATAAGGACTGTAAATGAATGCACAGTACTAAAATTATGTAAAGACATATTCAGACAAGAGTATATGTATCTTTTGAATATTTTCTTTGGGAACTAGTTGTAATAAAAACGTAGATATCAAATTTAGTGAGCACGACACGTTTCTGGAATAACCTTCATAAGGTACACCCAAATTCAAAATATATGAAAGGCAAATTATTTGAAATTCATTGGGAAAGGGGGTGGGGCGGGTCAAGAAAACAAACGTTCCTAAACATTATAGCCATAATCTGAAAAAGTTACATATTCCCGGGGGAGTAGAATCTTAGTTTTAATCATGTTTTCAGGGGCTCAGGATTAGGGTTATTGTATTTAATATAATTACAGTTCTTATATAGCGCATTATATAACAAAAAAATAAATTACTCTAAGCGCTTTAAAAAAATATATACAAAGTACAAGGGTAAATGTAGAAAAGTAAAAATTCACAACGTTTAATCAAAAAATAAAATAGTAGTAATGATAATAAAAACACACACAAAAATAAATTATGATTACACATTTACAAAAGTATTGATAAAATAAACTTGTTGGGAGAAAAAAAATTAATAAAATATGATATCAATGATTTTAAAAACGTAAAAAAAAATTAAAATAATGTAGGGAAAATCAACGAAATTAAAAAGATGCCAATAATCAACGCACAAACTGAAAAATCAATGACCTGCAATTTAAAAAGGTAAAACTTTGATAATGTGTGGATACAATTTATAGTAAGATACCGATGATCAACATATAGAACAATTAAAATGTTAAATAATATCGAGAAAAATTAAGTAAATTCACTGTAGGCGCGTCTAAAGAGTAAAGCTTTCAGCTGCTTTTTGAAGGCTTCAATGTATTGTTCATGTCTAATGCTGCTGGGAAGACTATTCCACAAAGTCGAGGCCGCCTTATCAAAACGCATTTCACCATATGTTTTAGTTCGCACTTTCGGTTGAACTACAAGCATTGCGTTCTCGGAACGAAGTGTTCTTGCTGGTTCGTACACTGTAATAAGGTCTTTCAGATACACAGGAGCCAGGCCATTTAAAACTTTAAAAACATAGAGAAGTAGCTTATACTGAGTTATATAACAAACAGGAATCCAGTGTAAATGCATGAGAACAGGTGTGATGTGTTCACATCTTTTGGTTCGTGTAATGAGTCGTGCGGCAGTGTTCTGTATTCGTTGTAGCTTCGTGATTAAACCTGATTTTACACCATACAACATGGCATTCCCATAGTCAAGCCGAGATGTCAGAAGGGCCGCGATTAATGTTTTTTACGCCCAATGTTCCTAATTTGAAAAAAACATGACTTTGCAAGAGATGATCTTTGCTTTTCCATGTTCAGGGTTTTATAAAAAAAAATACTCCTAAGTTTTTAACACAACATGCGTCACTGACTAAACTTCCGTCAAATTCTAGTTGGCAACCTGTAAACTCTTGCGATCGATGTTGAGGCGCAAAAATAATGAGTTCGGTCTTGTCTTGGTTCAACTTCAATAGATTGAGTTTCATCCATCTGCTGATATCTGATAAGCAAGACTCTGACTTTTGTGCGATGTCATTCCAAATGTCACGTGGCTTGATAACAAGGTACACCTGGGTATCATCAGCGTAGCAGTGATAGTTCATGCCATGGCTACTACAAATTTCACCGATGGGCTTGGAAAACATACAGTACTTCCGCGGTCCAAGAACCGACCCTTGCGGTACTCCTTAGTTAAGTTGAAAGCTGTTCGATTGAGTAGACCCGATAGCGATGCGTTGTGTTCTGTCACTAAGGTACGACACTATCCATGAAAGCGCATCGCCAGTTATTCCATAGGAATACTGCATACGTCGATAGAGTAATTGGTGATCTATAACGTCAAATGCGGCGGACAAATCCAGCATAACTAGCACAGCAAACTGATTATTATCCACTGCATACGCAATGTCGTGGTGAACTCGAAGTAAGGCCGTTTCGGTTGAATGACACGGTCTGTATGCTGATTGTAGATTATCCTGTAGACTATGTGAATGTATATGCTCTTCTAGACGTGTTGATACTACATTTAACGCGACATTCAACACTATTTTAGTTATATCGTGGCAGTCAGTTTTATTATTGGTGGAGGAAACGGGAGTATCCGAAGAAAACCACCGACTTGTAATAACAAGGTGAACTGTGAGCTAATGCTCACTTATGATACCCCCGCATATATGGTCAATGTGTATAAAAACCAACTAATTCGGCAAACAGGAAGTAGGAATCTGACGGGTCCAAAAACACTTCCGACAATATGGCATACCTATATAAAGCTTGTGACCAAATATCAGATTTCTGCCATCAATAGTTGCAGAGAAAAATGCGACGAAAAATATCTTGGGACGGACGGTGTAGCGAAGGTATAATTATATGATATAAGAAATGTAACCCTCTTGAAATAAAGTTTATTATTATTATTATTAACTTTCGAGAACAAAGCATATATAATAAACCATGTCAGTGCCGAAACACTGAATACTGGGCGGATGATACTCCCGAGGACTAATAGTAAACCACCAGAGATATCGGCCCAGTGATAGTAATAAAACCGTAGATGTCAAACTTAATGCGAACTTAACTTCCTAGTGATAGAAATATCAAAAGAGACACTCATCAAGGAGTAATTGTTAACCTCCGCTGTGTGCAAGTTTTCTTAGCCTCATACACATGAACTTTATATCTTAAGACACTGCACTAATATTGTATATTTATTCATATAATTTATGAGCAGGATCTAAACTTGCTACTAGTCCCTTTCTTAAAAGAAATTCAATTAAAGCTTGCTGCTATTAAAGTTCAAATCTTAAATGACCACTCATATTTACTAACAACATTTCTTTACTGGTCACATGTGGCTAGTAAGTGGTCATATATTGTCAATATGTCAATTTCCATAGCAACAATTTATTAAAAGGGGCTATTAATAAGAAAGGGTCGTGTAGCAAATCTAGAGTATAAATTTATCTAGGAAAATGTACTTACGGCTCTCACATTTAGTTCCAGTAAAGCCTTGTTGGCATACACAATCAAATAAATTAAATGTATCATCATGATAGCAATGTCCACCGTTTAAGCAAGGGTTACTATCACAAGCTGAAATAAACTTTTAGAATAGAATGAAAGCAAGAAATGGTACCAATTCCCTAAATGATAGATATGGTCATAAAGGGAAAAAAAATGTTAATAATGGTTTAGTATTTGGGCAACTCGCAAGCACAACTCTATAGTCTGCAAAAAAGTATAATAAACGAATGGAAGTGGTTTTATTGTATGTTTTGTTTTGTTTTATTTTGATTTGTGTTCTGTTTAATGTATATATTTCATGTCATGGAGATCTAGGAATCCTTTGCACCGCATGAGAGGTTACGTTTTATAGTAATAAATTGCACAACGCTACAGAAGTTATTATTGTTGGAAGAACCAAAACAGTATAAGGAATTATTTAAAAAAAATAATCAAGGACCGTTGAAATTCATTCTTATTATAAATGAGTTCTAAAGTTCAATTATTTTACATTGAAAAGAAATAAAGAAGTTTCAAATAAGATTGGCAATGTTTTGACAGAACAATAACATACAGATTCTTACATCTTACATAACAACCAATTATACTGCTAACCGAAGACCTTCAGTTACCTACCAATAAGCCAAGCATTTATCGTGGTAACATTATGAATCGCCATGCTCTTTAAAATGTAATGAATTTACTGAATACAAATGTATTTTGCACTATGCGACAAGTGGCATAAAATACGAACTTAAATACCGGTACCAAATTAGTTGACAATCATAATCAACATTAAAATATTGTTGAAATTGGCGTTAAACACCACAACCCTAACCGTAAGGGTGCCTGGTGTTATTCTCTGTTCTGGTGGGAGTACGTATTGTTTCTGGTTTTTAATTTAGTTTTCTATTAATATCGTTGTAGTTTTGTGTCCGGACGGTCCATTTGATTGTGATATGACCAAAAGTCCATTTGATTATTTTGTGTCAGGCAGTTCAACAGCTTGATTGATGTCCGAACAGTCCATTTGTATGTTTTGAGTCCCAATAGTACCTTCGTTTTTAATGTGAGGATGGACCATTGTTTTAAATTTCCCTTTGTATGTTTTCTTTACGAATAGTCCTGTAGTATGTTTTATGTGGAGATTGTCCATTTGTTATTTTCATGTCCGGATGGTACACTGTATTTTCTCTCTGTGTATAGGTATGTATGTCCAGAAAGTCTATTGGTTTGTTTTGTTTCCGGACAGTCCATTTGTTTGTTTTTGTGTCCGGACAGTCCATTTGTTTCCAAATATCTTGTTAATATATACATCTAGATACAAATTACAGTACACAACATTAAGCATTAACTAGAACTAGATGTCATACTTATAATAACCTAAGATGTCGTTTCATATAACTTTCTTTCTTTATTCCCAATTGTTGGTAGGAGGGCTCATGTCTTATTTACCATATTTGTGTTTGTTTGCGCATAGTGGTGTCCGATACATATTGACTATATATGTAACATGGCCGGTGTCATATAAGATGCAGGAATTGCTTGCCCTTTGTGTGCGCCTAGATTCATCCCCTGTTTATGGTAGGGTCCGTGTTGCTCGTCTTGTGTGCCCAATGCTGCGAGTATCTCTGAATTGTCCATTCTCTATTGCATCTTCAGTTTTCTCTAACGTTTATTTGAATTTGAATTTTGGTGTTTAAAGCCACTTTCAGCTAAATCATGGCGACCAGTTTTAGTGTTGGAAGAAGCCGGAGTACCCGGAGAGAACCACCGGCCCTGGGCAAGCAACTGGTAAACTTTATCAGTTGCGGCTGCGAGTCGGGTGCACCCTTTTTTGTAATGTACAAAGCCGGGCGCGAACCCACGTCGTATTGGTGATAGGCTTGTATGAGCTGTTAGATCCAACGACATAATTCATTGACGTTTATTGCTGTTGGTACACTTTCATTATTCTGTTTCAAAGCTTTGTATACAATAAAGGCTGACTTGTGCAAACCACACGTAGACCTTTAACAATGTATTACTAATTACCAATTGTTCCAATATTATACTTATATAAATACATACCAGACATTGCTGTGGAAAGAGAGGGCAAATTATATCAAAAACATTAAAAAAAACAACAATAATAATAATTTAAAAAATATGCAGATATCCAATTTAGTGCGTACGACGCCATTTCTGCAATAACCTTTATCAGGTAGCTCAATAAATTAACTACACATGTCAACAAAGAAGTCCAGCATACCAACATTGTTTCGATTTGTTATATAAGATATCTAACTGATCCTCTCATATAAATACGACAGTAAACAGTACAAAACTAATAACAAGTTCATAAGCAGTAACACGCTGTTGATAGACATTTTAATAACTTAAATTGTGTCAAAAGTGGTACTGTCAAATAATTTGAAAGTTGAAAAAATCATAAAACGGACGAAATAAAGGTGACTGCAACGATTTAAAAAAATTATTGTTGAGAAAGACATCAAATATTAATATTAAATCTATAATATTGTATAACCATAGAAATATACTGCATGACTCATTCACTTGGAAAACCACTTTTCTGAGGTTACGTTAAAATATTCCTGGATTCTACTGAACATCGGAATATAACCTAATTTGTGCAAAAATACCATAGAAAAAATAAAAAAAACGAATATTTCTTTTTAATTTCTTTAACATTATATACCTCAACATAACCCAGCACAAGCAGTTGATGATCGTAGGAAGGTCTTTCATGGCAAACAGCTAAACATTTGCATGCATCGTTTAAGAATTGCTAGTTTGACCCCGCCACTTTTATCTTTAAGTCCGTGTACCAAGTCAGAAAAGTAACCGTCATATACTTGTGTGTTAGGGGTATCGGGTTTGCATTTTCATACTGGTTTTGTATTGGATTTTGGGACTCTTCCAACAGTGTGGTATTGTTTTTTGTTGTTTTTTTTTGCTTTTCAATCTGTTTAATGAAATTAATGTGTACATAAATGAAGTATCCTTTGTATAATATACATACCTATATTGCATGTCTTTCCTTTATACCCAACATCACAGTAACAATAGAAACCATTCTTAATATTAAGACACAATCCATGCCCACATGGTCCAAACAAACAATCTGTTAAAACATTGAGTTTTTAATATTAAGACACAAGCCAAGACCACATGGTCCAAACAAACAATCTGTTAAAACATTGAATTTTTAATATTAAGACACAATCCATGACCACATGGTCCAAACAAACAATCTGTTAAAACATTGAGCTTTTAATATTAAGACACAATCCATGACCACATGGTCCGAACAAACAATCTGTTAAAACATTGAAGCTTTTAATATTAAGACACAATCCATGACCACATGGTCCAAACAAACAATCTGTTAAAACATTGAATTGTTAATATTAAGACACAATCCTTGACCACATGGTCCAAACAAACAATCTGTTAAAACATTGAACTTTTAATATTAAGACACAATCCATGACCACATGGTCCAAACAAACAATCTGTTAAAACATTGAATTTTTAATATTAAGACACAATCCATGACCACATGATCCAAACAAACAATCTGTTAAAACATTGAGCTTTTGATATTAAGACACAAGCCAAGGCCACATGGGCCAAATAAACAATCTGTTAAAACATTGAACTTTTAATATTAAGACACAATCCATGACCACATGGTCCAAACAAACAATCTGTTAAAACATTGAACTTTTAATATTAAGACACACTCCATGACCACATAGTCCAAACAAACAATCTGTTAAAACATTGAATTTTTAATATTAAGACACAATCCATGACCACATGGTCCAAACAAACAATCTGTTAAAACATTGAACTTTTAATATTAAGACACAATCCATGACCACATGGTCCAAACAAACCATCTGTTAAAACATTGAATTTTTAATATTAAGACACAATCCTTGACCACATGGTCCAAACAAACAATCTGTTAAAACATTGAATTTTTAATATTAAGACACAATCCATGACCACATGATCCAAACAAACAATCTGTTAAAACATTGAGCTTTTAATATTAAGACACAAGCCAAGGCCACATGGGCCAAATAAATAATCTGTTAAAACATTGAACTTTTAATATTAAGACACAATCCATGACCACATGGTCCAAACAAACAATCTGTTAAAACATTGAACTTTTAATATTAAGACACAATCCATGACCACATGGTCAAACAAACAATCTGTTAAAACATTGAGCTTTTAACATTAAGACACAACTCATGACCACATGGGCCAAACCCAAAAACACATTTTTTT
>MJUT01005706.1:304044-332102 GCA_002080005.1 Gigantidas platifrons
TATATCATATTGAAACCCTGTTCCAGCTGCGTTTACTTAGAATACAACTAATAAAATGTACACAGCCTACTTAATTACATTTTGTATGTAGAAAGGGTCTTAATAAGTCTTAATAGAACAAAGATATCGAATTTAGTGTGAACGACTTGTTTGAGGAATAACCTTCATCAGGTACGCTCAAAGTCGAAAGGATGGAAAACCAAATCATGTTTAAGGTTTTTAGAGCAATAGAACCAAAGGGCCTAAACAAGATCGCCAAAATCGGCTAAGGTCACCTATGTCTAAAGCAAATATATCTAATAATCCACGTTAGTACCGAAAGACTGACTAATGGGCGGATGATACCCTCGGGGACTAATAGTCGACCAGCAGAAGTATGGTCCCAGTGATAGTAATAAAAACGAAGGTGTCAAATTTAGTGCGCACGA
Source organism: Gigantidas platifrons (assembly GCA_002080005.1). Classification (NCBI taxonomy): domain Eukaryota; kingdom Metazoa; phylum Mollusca; class Bivalvia; order Mytilida; family Modiolidae; genus Gigantidas; species Gigantidas platifrons. The sequence continues at coordinate 304,473 of MJUT01005706.1, forward strand.
CGCGTTTCTGGAATAACCTTCATCAGGTACACTCAAAGTAGAAAGGTTGAAAAGCCAAATAATCTACGTTTACTAACTTGTTGGTGGTGGCTGTGTCACGACTCTTAACTCTGAAAATATAAAATGAATGAGTGAGTGATTTGTTGTTTAGCGCCAACTCAGCATTTTTTCAGCTATATCATGACGAGAACAAGTTAATTTTCAATCAGATGATGATGAGATCCACTTTTTACTAGAACAACACGCTGAGTTGGATTTTTTAGTGCTAGTTCGCTGAAACAACAGTCCACGGATAGACATGACACCCCACTGGGACACATTATCCTGATTCCGAGCCAGCTAGTCTTTGCTCGTTCTCCTTAATGCTGCGTGCTTATCGGAGATGCAACTAATACCAATTTTATAGTCGTCGGTTGTTGGTTTCACCCGATCAGAGCTCGAAACAACGATTACACCATCGATGCGGTTTAAAATATACAGCATTTCAATATACAGTGCTTCTCCCGTAATCATAATAAACCATACATGTGTGTTGTATTAATCCGACAGGTAGCATCAACAATCTCCACCAATAAAGCTGACTGCTACGATACAGCTGAACTATTGTTGAAGATGACGTTAAACATCATACAATGTAACTCTAACCAAAATAAACAATGAAGATAATATATATACATTACTGAATGTGTTTGGTTTTTTTGTGCCTAACAACAGACTTTGTTGGAGGGCTCATGTCTTATTTGGTGTCCAACACAGATTGTGTTGTGTTTTTTGTTTGTTTGTCTTCGTCCTGTATACACTATGTCGCCAGTTTCTCTGGATTGTTTTTGTTTTGTTTGTCTTCGTCATGTGTACACTATGTCGCCAGTTTCTCTGGATTGTTTTTGTTTTGTTTGTCTTCGTCATGTGTACACTATGTCGCCAGTTTCTCTGGATTGTTTTTGTTTTGTTTGTCTTCGTCATGTGTACACTATGTCGCCAGTTTCTCTGGATTGTCCATTTTCCGTTGACTCTTCGGGATTTTCTAACGTTTATTTAAAGCAATATATTTTCAGTTTCAAAACAGAAGATACGGAGTGGAATTCTGTTTGGCGATACGAGAGGATACGTTTTATGAATGACGGAAATTTATAGCCTCATATATATTAGCTTGATAACAGCAGTCGGCTTAATATGTATTGAAACCCGAATACCCGACGTAAAACACAGATATACCATTAGTAACAAACAATCGACAGCAATCGAACGGACATTTTCAGATAGACAGAATAATTAATTATGTTTCTGTTCTTATTATAGCCTTCTGCTTACTGTGTTATAAATATCATTTAAAAACCCATATATATCTAATCCAGTGCGCATGACGTGTCTCTGGAATCACATTCATCTGGGGGTGCGTTCAACATCGTAGCTGCTAGGTTGAGCTACGTAGAAAAATCCTACTGAACGGAAAGCTAACCTAGCCGCTACATAGCTCTCGCTAGCTTAACAAATTACTGCTAGCTTTTGAATCCAGATGGCGGCTAAAACTAAATTTGATTTCGTAAGGTAAAAATAGTGGCATTACAGGAAGCGGCAACGCTTTTAATGTGGATGATAATTTATTAAGGTAACAAGACAAATGCGATTAGCTAAAATATTCCAAGAAATATAATTCATATGATTGGCGCCATATTTGCTAGCACTGCTACGTATCTAATCGTTCAATGACGTTATTGCTATTCTACCTAGCAGCTAGCCTAGCTGCTACGATATTGAACGCAACCCAGGTAAGCTTGCAATCAAAATAATGTTAAAAGTCGGTGAGAGCAAGTAAAGGGGGATAACAATGATACATGCATGTATAAATAAGCTCACCACATAATTTTCCTGTGTATTCAGGAGGACAGGCACAATAATAATCCGTATTGTCATGGTAACAATGTCCGCCATTTCTACACAAATGTCTGTGACACACTGAAAAATACGTATACACAAATTACGTATTTCGTGGTTGATACAAATTCTTGCAACATGCAGCTAATATAACTTGACGCAATCTATCCCCATATACAGATTAGCATTGAATTCAACTAAGCATTCTTATTGATACATTGGAACGACCTGGTATTGGTCACCTGGCCACTTCCACCAAATACTATTAGCCTTTAACTATATATATACCTACAGTATTTGTATTTTGACCTTGACTGCACTTCAATAATCTATTTTGACCTTGACTGCACTTCAATAATCTATTTTGTCCTTGACTGCATTTCAATAATCTATTTTGACCTTGACTGCACTTCAATAATCTATTTTGACCTTGACTGCACTTCAATAATCTATTTTGACCTTGACTGCATTTCAATAATCTATTTTGTCCTTGACTGCATTGCATCAGTCTATTTTGACCTTTACTGTATTTCATTAGTCTACTTTGACCTTGACTGCATTTCAATAATCTATTTTGTCTTTTACTGTAATTCATTAGTCTATTTTGACCTTTACTGAATTTCATTAGTCTATTTTGACCTTTACTGTATTTCATTAGTCTACTTTGACCTTGACTGCATTTCAATAATCTATTTTGTCTTTTACTGTAATTCATTAGTCTATTTTGACCTTGACAGTAATTCATTAGTCTATTTTGACCTTGACTGCATTTCATTTAATCAAAGTGCCTTCTTGCTACGGCAACCTCTCCTACATTCAAAACTTGATGTTATAGAAACAATGCATTTTTTTTTATTTTTCTATATGATCATAACATAATACATTTTCATGGGAACACATATCATGATGGACATTTTATTCCAGTTTGTGGTGTTTAACGCCACTATCAATAATATTTCAGTTATATTGAGGCGATCAGTGTTATTGGTGGAGGAAACCCGAGGACCCGGAGAAAACCACCGACCTGTCGCAAGTCACTAACAAACTTTATAATATAATGTTGTATCGAGTAAATCTTACCATGAGTGGGATTCGAACTCACAATTTTAGTAGCGATAGGCACCGATTATATAGGTAGTTGTAAATTCAACTACCATACGATCACAACCACAACGGTTCCTCTTATTTAAATTTAAAACAGATGCTAAAATAAAATATACTTACAATACGATGGTGAAACTGGAAGAAATAGAGCATATGACATATTAAGTAGAAATAACGTATGAAATAGTGTATGGACTTGTCTTTTACAAAATGCATCAATTTTTTAGTGTGGTTCGTGTTGCTCGATCTATAGTTTTATGTGTATGTTTTGTAGATCGTTGTTTGTCCTTTTGTACTTTTTCTTTTGGCCATTGTGTTGTCTATTCTTCTTCGATTAACGGATGTTGATTACCTTTTTGGTATCTTCAAAACTCTTCTTCCGATATTCAACTTCTGTATCATTCAAATTCGACATCCTTAATTATTTTTTGTCTATGTCCATCCGAAACAGCACAAGGAGTGAGTGATTGTTGTTTAATGCCATATCAGAAAATTTTTCAGCTATATCATGTCGAAAACGAGTTAATTTTCAATGGGATGATGATGAGATCTGCTTCGTACTAGGCCAACACGCTTAGTTGGATTTTTATAGTACTAGTGGATCGTTGTTTGTCCTTTTGGCCATTGTGATATCTGTTCTTTGATTTACGGATTATGATTACCCCTTTGGTATCTTCAAACTCTTCTCACTGAGACAAAGGTCCGCGATAGATATGTCGTCCCACTCCAAAACATTATCCTGATTCCGAGCCAACCAGTATTTGCTCTTTCTCCCTTTTCATGCGTCCAAATTAGTAATAAAACTATCCAATATATAAAATAGACATTATTAGTGCAGCATCTACAATATAAAGTGTATGTGTACGAGACTTAAAATCTGGAATATCTTTAGGCGAACATCACCGAGCCTTCCCCCCAGTTTTTTGCTGAATACTCATACACTTTATATTTTAAGACAGTGCATTACTATTGTGTTTATCCTGCAGGCGTTTTTATTGGTAGTCAAATTATAAAATTGTACAAATATCTCTTTGATATTTTATGTCAACAGGAAGTGAACTGGATTTACAAGTAGTTTCCAAAGTTCAACAGGTAACATGTGTCAGGGGTACCAGAAAGCTATATATTTCGGTCAGTGACATTAATTATATCGCAAAACTGTATCCAGTAAATGCAATTTGACTGCTCACATAGAGCATGTGCAGGATAAATTATCATACAAGCATTATGTATCCAATGGGATTCAATGATGTTCATTAATTGAAGTCAATTCATGCATACAATTTGAACAAAAATATCAATGTTTTCGTGGTACAAATGTACACGCTATAATATGCATGTATGTTCACCCCTAGTGCGTTTTTTTCCTCTTCCTTTATTTTCTTGTGTAGTCCATGTTGCTCATCGTTCAAGTAATTTGTGTTGTGCTTTTGTTTTTGTTGTTTTTTTTAATATGTTTTTTGTTTTATTTGCTTGTTTTTTTTGTGTGTGTCTTGGTTCTACGTAGTGTTCCTAATGTTCCTCCTGTTTCAGGATTGTATTTCTTAATTTCCCCTTCGGTTTTCTCTAAAGTTTATATCATATAGCAAATTACCTATTTCGCAATAAACCCCTGTATATTGGACAGGACAATGACACTTATGACCATGATGTTCAACTGTTCCTCCATGTAGACAATTATGTTCGTCTGTAAATACAAAATAAATATTACATTATTTAAAATTTACTCCTAAATATTCATCGTATTTAAATTAGAATCCGATCATGCGATTGGATTGTTCATGTGATTGGTCAAACAATTGCATTTGCATACAATACGGAAATCAAATGTTTCCGTTAGCAATTCAATAATTCGAATTTATCGTTGACTTCTGTTAAATTTTACTTCTGCCAAATATCAAATATGTTTTGTGTGTCGTGTGAAGTCCGGTGTATGCAAAACAGATAGCATTTTGTATTTAATTTTGTCACCTAGAAATTAGAAGCTAGAAATAATATGTCTATCAATATAATTCTATCTTTAGTCCAAGAATTGACTGTGGCAACTTTGCCACTGAATCTCATTTATTGTTAAAATTTGAGCCAAACTCCACCAATTTCATATAATTCAGCCTTTTTTTTACACTACACGCAAGTAGGGGCAGTCGTGGTTGTCATCGTATTGTAGTTGGATTTACAACTACCTATGCTATCAGTGCCTGCCATCACTAATATTGTGAGTTCGAACCCCGCTCAGGCGAGGTATACTCGATACAATGTTATGTGATACGGTTTGTCTGTGACTTGCGGCAGGTTGGTGGTTTTCATCGGGTAAGTCGGTTTCCTTCACCAATAAAACTGACCACCACGATTTAACTGAAATATTGTTGAAAGTGGCGTCAAACTTAAGCATGCAAGCAAATATGGGTTTGACCCTTTTTATCCAGGAACCTCGAATATTCAAATGGTAGTAATTATTTTTTATTTCATTTAATTTGGCCTGATGCACTGTATCATTTTCATTTGTAGAAATTACTACACATGCAAGAAGAAAACATATTTGCTATATACATAACATTATATAGAACAATTCAAACATCTTACTCATGCAAATGAACAAATTTAACTTCTCATTTTTAGTAATTTGTGTCGTCCTATTATATGTCTTTATGTTCTAACTTCCGTGTTGTGATGTCCGTTACGATTTCTGCATAAAAATGATGCTAAGTTCGTCCTTACATCCAGTTGTTTCTATGAGGGCTAATGTCCTAATTAGGTTAGTTTTGTTTGTTTGCATGTTGTGGTGTCCAGTGGGTGTTGTGTTGTGTTTTTGCTTTGTTTTTCTTCCTCTTGTTGCCAGTTTCTCTGGAGTGTCCATTTTCGATTGTCCATTCGGCATTCTCTAGCGTTTATTCTAGTCATGATATCAAGGTTAATTTTATAGTCTCTTATGTGACTTGAATAGGGATCGTCGTGGCCGTGATCGTATCGTAGTTGGATTTACAAATTCCTATGCAATCAGTGACTATCACTGCTGATGTTGTGAGTTCGAATCTCGATCAGGGCGAGTGTGCAGCATTATGCGATAAAGTTTGTCAGTGACTTACGACAGTTAGTTGGTTTTCTCTAAGTCCTCTCGTTTCCTCCACCACGATATAATGAAATAATGTTGAAAGTGGCGTTAAACACCATCAATCAAACAAACAAACATATAGCTGGATTGTATTAGTTGTGATAGAGTTACTTACCGCAGTGTGGGCCTTTAAATCCTATATCACATACGCAGAGTCCATTATTGCCCATGGTTCCATGATCCCCACATCCATGATGAAGTGGGTCTATAAAGATATCACCTAATAGTTCAATTATAGATATGTCATATAGAGCATTAAATATCATTTAATTGTTATGGGGGTAGGGTGTGCTAAGTTTTTCCCCGAGCCAGAAACAAAACTCATATGTTTTTGGACATGAAAAATCTGTAATTTCCTTCCAATCTTACCTAAAAAAATTATTTAAAACTTCACGGGCACATTTTTTAATTATACTTTTTCAGAACGGCATCAACAATCCACCCAAGTTACTTCTTTCATAAAAAAAAACATGTGTCTACTGTGCAAGAATTGTTCTCATCTTCAGCTTTTTGGAATCTGTAAAATATAGAAGTCTAAATATTTAACCCCCCCCCCCACAAAAAAAACGGGTCGGGATGGTCTGTTCCGTTCTCTCGATACATATTTTATGAAGTTGGTCTGGTTTTTATGTACTGGGTCCGGATCAATATCGTATAAAAGTTCAACGATCTTCGACTCGACTTTAGCTTGTCCAAACTTTTAATTTTACTGTTTTTCTCTTTATTTATCTTTTTTTATGGGTGTAGTTTATTTTTCACAAGAAGAAGATAGGAGTATTAATGTCAGTAGTACATACCTCGTGCATCCAATGTGTAAACGAATTCGGCCAATAAAAAAATGCTAAGCAACGACAATATTCCAGTAAAGCTGCAGAAAAGTCCCATCGTTGCTAAAAATATATTTTAATAATGTCATTTACATTTGGAAATTTTATGAAATAAATCAGCCGTCAAAATCAGTCGAATGTTTCAGGTCTGACTATTAAAGACATATTGATATCGAAATATTGTTAGAAAATTGATGTACTATATTTGTCACATCTGGCCAATTAACCTTATAATATATAAACTTATAATGTTAAAGAAAATAAAACAGGAATAGTACTTCTTAAAAAAAATAAACCCTGGTTTGATTTAGACAAGAGATTTGCACGTCAAAACTATTGAAAACTTAAGAAACGTTTTAAAGGTATAACGTCTGCACAAAATCGTTTAGCTATGACTGACGGTTAAAAACATTACAAACATACACTGGATAGAAAATATATAATATTCTAATATGACGTATTTCAAACGCTTTGAGTCCAAACCCGTGGTAAAATTAATATATACCTACACCCATTGTAATATATGACGTCATGGACAATTTATAACGATATTTTACCATTTTTTACATATTAGAATCGAAATAATTCATGTTAGCCCGAATTTATATGATTTTTACCACGGGTAGGCACTGTATGCCTATATTTTACCCCTCGCTAACGCTCGGGGTAAAATAATTTTCTTAAAATGCCTACCCGTGGTAAAAATAATATAAATTCGGGCTACCATGAATTATTTCTTAAATAATTGCAAGACATTTTCAGAAGATATTCAAAATTTGAGTAAAATAATCAAAAAGAATTTTGGAAACTTTTGAACAAAGGTAAAAGAAAGATGCAACCGAGTATTGAAATTGATAAAATTAATGATTTATTTCAAAATTTGAATACAGGAGACAATTTTGATGGTAACGACAGCCTACCATAGGTTAATATTTTACAGAATGGACCAAGTAATGAACACATAAACGCCTATATCTCAAAGGAGAAAATGGTAAAATTGTATATACAAAAATTGAAAAATGATAAAGCTTATGGAGAGGATGAAATTATACACGAATGCATAACGTCGACATCAAATCAATTTATATTTATGAGAAGTTATTTAACATCATCTTTGATAAGGATTTAGTTCCTCGTATTTGGTTGATTGGTACAATTAAGCCTATTTACAAAAATAAAGGTGATATTTATGAACCAAAGAATTATAAGCCTATCACAATTGTAAGTTGCTTTGCGGAAATTATTTACATCAATTTTGAATTCAAGACTTAACAAATTATCCGAGGAATGCATGCTTATAAAAGAAAACCAATTCGGATTTCGTAAAAATTATGCAACTATAGATAACATTTTAACTCTCCTTTCGTTTTTCCAAATAATAAAACTTTAAAAAAGAAAATTATTTTGTGCCTTTATAGATTTCGAAAAGTCCTTTGATAAGGTATGGAGAGAAGGGTTTTTCTGCAAAATGATGTTCAATAATATCAATGGCAAGATGTATAATGTTATTGTTAATATGTATGATAGTATACAATCATGTATCTCATATAATAATTGTATGTAAGAGTATTTTGATTGTGAAAATGGAGTAAGACAAGGTGGACACTTGTCCCCTTTTCTTTTTTTCACAATTTTGAAATGACACAGACACTTTTTTAGGAAGTAAAAATATTACAGGACTACAAACTATCTCAGATGAAATAGAAAACAATGTCAATGATTCAACATTGTTAGCTGAGACTGAAAACGATCTCCAAGCTCAACTGGACGCTTTTTATAAATATTGTAATTTGTGGAAGTTAAATGTAAATGCAGATAAACCAAAATAATGGCGTTTCGAAATGGGAATTCACCGCAAAATTTGAGTTTCAGCTATGATAATCTGAATCTTGAGATTTTCAACTATCTTGTTATTAGTTTTACTAAAACAGCATTTTTTTAGTTTGACCAAAAAATATCTAGTTGATAAAGCACTAAAAGCTATGTGTAAAGTATGTATGAAAATAAGAAGAATATATAAACTATCAATAAAATGTCTTCTTGATCTATTTGATAAAATAATTAAACCAATCCCATTCTATGGTTGTGAAGTAACAATGATATTCTAGAAAACATACATCTAAACTTTTGTCAGATTTTTTGAATTTGAAAACATCAACGCCTAGCTATATGATGTATGGCGAACTAGGGCGATAATAATACTATATATATTGATATTAAAATCAGAACTGTATGTTACTGGGCAAGACTTATAGTTGGTAAACAAACAAAGTATTCTAATGTATTGTACAGATTATGTCGCCAATTGAATGAAAATCATAATATGCAGTTCACCTGGATCTTGCTTGTAAACCTTTTAAGAGATTATTACATGACATTTTCCATATTGGCCCTGGTATTATCCGGAGACTCCCATATCAAGCCCGACAGCGAAGTTGGAGGGTTGATATGGGTCGAGGGTCGATATGGAAAATTTCATGTCATAATCTTTTTATCACAAATTTTACATTGACCTTTTCCAAGCATTTACTTTTAAATAGCAAAAAAGATCTTTGAACTGACAAATTGCGAAATAAATCATTAGGACAGTTGCCTTTGTTCAACTTGCAAATATTTTTGTTTCGAGTCTGGTTTCAAGAAAATACCAAACAATGTCGATCTGTATACTGACGTTAGAAACTGTTTGTAAAATCTACCCAAGACGTTGACATTTGAATGGAAATTCCTATTCAACACGACGTATACATTTGAACTAATTATTCCGTTTCGAGTTATTTAAACTTTATTCCAATATGTTGAAATGTGTTAATTTGATTGACATACGATTTTATGCATATCTTTATGCATCATCTTTCCTTGTACTTTGAGACCACTGCGTAGATACCGGAAGTTGAATTCGGGGTCAAATACGGATATATGAAGGCAAATAACCAACACTGACTTTTAGCTATTATTAGACATGCAAAAACGAACATATTGCAACAAAATATGTGATAAAATATTTAATGACAGTGGCTTCTCAGATACGTGGACAACCGAACATTTTAACAATATAGAATATGTGAAATGTGTAATTAAAGAGCGATTAGAGGATTAGTTTCTTCAAAATTGGAATTCTTTATTACAGAACTCACCTAAAGCTATAAATTATATAAAATGATGCAACTTTGTTTTACAGATTTAGAACAACAAATAATAAACTCCCCATCGAGACAGGGTGATGGCAGAACATATCAACAGAAAATCGTAAATGGACATTATGAAATAGATCGCAAATTGGAGATGAATACCATTATATTTTTTAATGTAATTATTTACCCAAACACGTACATTTTGTAAGCAGTCACTATCAAATTATTTTGTACATAGACATAATATTATTAAATTTTCTGAACTTATGTCAAGTAGAAGAAAACTAATATTGAAGAACCTCTTTCATTTCATAAGAGCTATTAATACTGGTGTTTGTCCTCCATGCTCTTAGTTCGTTACTCCTTAGTTTGTATATATATTGTAAATAGTTGTTGTTATTTTGATTCTATTGTTATATCTCTATACCATTGCTATATGTTGATTATATGAGAATAAATATATATATAAGATATGATAACACGCTTTATATAATTTGCGTATATTAATAACAAAGTTGTGCCATATTATTTTTGCTGTGATATTCCATTGTGAACTTGAGACTATATTCTGCCCGTATTTCATCCTACACCGGTTCTATATGAGCAGTCAAATTGCATTGACTGCATATTTGTTCTTATATCCGGTCACTGACCAAAATAGAGATTTTCTGGAAGATGAATCAAGTAGAACAACGGTAAGAAACTGTTTTAAGCGGGGACGTGATAGAGGACATCAGCTATATATTGTACTCGCTGTCAAACAGGTCAGAAAGGCTCGCTTTATTTTCTGGTTTTCTAAACCTTAGCAGTATGCTTAACAGAAAAAAACTCAGTTGCTGTTATTTGATAGAAGACAAACAATTAAAATTCAACTTCTTGTATCAATTGGTTGCCAAAATACAGGTACCGACAATCCCACAGAGGTGGGGGCGTGAATTAACTTTTAATATATGACAATTGTAACCAGTTTAAGTACTATATTTTGACCTGCTATGGCAGTTTGACCCTGCAAGTGTCAATTTACGGAAATGAAATGCACAGATAAAAACACCAAGGTTACATCTAATTCCTATTAGACTCTACATAATACAATATTTTATAACGTTGTGCTACATTTTACATGTATATTATCACTGGGTCGATAATTCTGATAGTGGACTAGTAGTCAGTGTTCACTCTTAACTCCCCCTCCCCTCACTGTTCGGTTCGACCGCCCATTAAGCCTCTTTTCTACATCGCTGTTGAGACACCATGTCATATGTCTATACATGTATTTGAGTTAGTGAGAGTTGAGAATAACAAACTACAAACATAGGACTAATCATTTTGTTCTATTTAATACCACGTGAGCACTTGATAACGTTCTACTTACATGTATTTATAGACTATTTGGTATTAAAAATAGCGTAAGGTTGTGCGCCAAATGAAAGACCTCTCTTATCTGTAAATATTGGAACATACAACAAACATTTAATGAAGTATTTGCACAACGAATGGTTAGGGGTATGATGCTTAACGCCACATTCAACAATATTTCAGTTTAAGGACAGTTTTATTGGTGGAGGAAATCGAAGTACCAGGAACAAACCACCCGATCTGTCGTAAGTCACTGACAAACTGCATTACATATTGTTGTATCGAGTACACACCACCATGACCGAGATTCGAACTCACAACTTTGATGGATTTTGAGAAAACGATAATAGAAATTTCATCCAATCACGAGATATAATTTTCTTCCAGCCAACTTGAATTTTCGATTGAAACGACAATCACATGAAATGTTGAGGACCATCAAATTAATATTTCTGCTAAGTTTGATTTGAAATGTGTAACGGTAACGGACGCAGAGAAATTGTGGTGCTACCTCACATGGACATTTGGTCTTGGTAATCCCTAAATGGTATTATCTAAGCTGTGGGGTCGCTTGATTTGAAACCTTTCATATGTATAATATATACAATGAAACTTGTATAAACCGACCCGTGAGAAAAACGGAATCCTGTATGTATCTTACTTTGAAAAAAAGTCCCAATGTAGGAAATCTTTGTTAATTTATACTGTATATAAACAGAACACTTGTCTATTCTGAACACAAAAGCTAGGCCCAAGGATGTTTGGTTTTGACAGGTTTCACTGTATTATAGATTTGGTAGATGATAAATTTCCCACATAGCGCCAAACTAACGACAACAATAGTAGTTGCTGATTCTCCTCTTTGAGTCATAAGGGTCCGGGTGGCTCAGTGAGTTAGGTAGTTGGATTACCTAACAACTCATACAAGCCTATCGCCAAAGGGTACCCTCGACTCGCAGCCGCAAGTGATAAAGTTTACCAGCTGTGGAGTACTAGCACGATACAAATAAAACATTGTGTGTTAGTCGTATAGTCATCATCATCATACCATCTAGTAAAAATGCAGCTTGCCATGATGCAGATGTAACATTGATCATTTGGCGTTAAGCAACATTTTCCTATTTAAAATAGGTCATACACTCTTGTGTTTTGCATGCTTTATGCAACTGCATCATTTAACATCCTACAAAAACCTCCCTGTCTGAAAATACTTGAAAATCTTCAGAAACCGCTCGGGCGAAAGATGATTGTCAATCTACAAAAACCGGTCCTCTTTCATGCAAAGGTCAATGAAAATAACATATATTGTTCCCGTAATCTGTTCAAAATTGTAATGTTATAACAACTTGTGAATTTTCTATTCGCTGTAAGATTATCCCTTGATTTTTACAAAGTTCCAATATCTACAAATAATGAGAAAATTATACTCGAATTCGTTGCCCTTTCCACAACTCTTGCTAGAACGGGACACCATTTTGACCGTCGTAAGGGAAACAACGCGCATAATTTTAGAATCATATCAGGAATGTGCAATAGATCTATTATGCATACTTAAATTCAAATCATGCAGACTTGCAAATTTTCATGAAAGGTTTTTTTTTTTTTGTATTGATCCATAATAATTTCGAAACGTTGAATTTTCTATTGCAACATGGAATCCCAAAGAAAAACTATCATAAATACAAATATATTTCCGTCCAATTGAAACTAAAACTATGCAACGTCAAGAGCTAGAATCAAAAACCGTATATTCTGTACTGAAAGTTTCAACCAATGCACCAACTGAGCTAACGGAGATCTCCACCACATCAACTAGCAGAGGGGCTATCTATATTTATTATGATTACCGAATTACCAGGGATTTAGTCTTATTTCGTTTCATATAATCCAATTCAATTCAAGCTTCGTCTGGGAGCCCAATAATTCTTAACACATAGCTAGATCGAACTGGCACCGTGTCACCATTTCAATGTACCAAGCTAGAATCGAACCCCGTACTTTCTGCACTGAAGATAACCGTTCTACAACTGATCTAACTGAGATCTATATTAGATCAACTAACTATAATGATACATACTTGAATTGCCAGCATATAATGATACTTGAATTGCTAGCATATTATTCTTTTTTCTGTTATAACTGCATAGATATATTTAGATTGATTGGTGTTTAGCGCCAACTTTAGCAGTATTTCAGCAAAAACATGCCTTTTTAATTAATACAATATGAATAAAGAAGAAATTATAGAATTACAAATCAAAAGCATATATGAGGGTCTTGCGGTCCCATGGTAGTTAAATTAAAAATATGGCGGCGAATATTGATTGAAAATGGACGTGAATACACGGAACCATAGGATCGCACTGTAATACTGCGTTGACTACTATTTTACCTATTTTGTTCCAGTATTGTTATACATACTGTTATAGTGACGACCGGAACCTTTGAACCGTAATGAAAGCGGGAGGTTTGACGCCGTAAAATCTGATTCAACCCACCAAATGCCTGTACCAAGTCAGGGTCATTGCGGTTTTCCCAGTTTTCCGGTTGTTGACTGATTTTGTCTGTTTGTTGATTTATGAGTTTTGACTTTCCCTTTGGAAAATTGCTCGGTGTTCGGTAATTTTGTTATTACCCTTATATACTCAATAGCTTACGAGTCATCCATTTTATCAAGTAAATATTATCTTAAATTGTAAATTATTTAATATAAATTCTTGATCAGGGCGGTTTGGTAGGGATATTAGACCACAGGTCGGCTGGTTATAATGAATGGACGGGTGTCGTTTTAACGTAAATAGTACATATCATTGTATATCACAGACACTTATAAATATTATGGGTCCGTCGTGGCCGTGATCGTATGGTAGTTGGATTTACAACAACCTATACAATCAGTCCCTATCACTACTAACGTTGCGAGTTCGAATATCGATCAGGGCAAGGTGTACAACATTATGTGATAAAGTACCTTGCGACAGTTCGGTGGTTTTCTTTGGGTATTCCGACTTCATCCACCAATAAAACTGACCGCCAGGGCCCACGATATAACTGCAATGTTGTTGAAAGTGGCGCTAAACACCATAACCCTAATCCTACAAATATTACAGAAAGATGTAATGGTAAACTTACATAGATCTTCTTCTTGTCACGTTTAGAATACCGCTGTACATTCCTTATCTCTCAATATACACTGTCTCGAGTTCAATGCCAAGATTACAGAATCATGTCAAAGGGTTCATTGAAGAATTAATTCACACGTGTGAATGTAAAATGCTTCTTTTTATTTTTCTTTCGTTAGTAAATTCGATTATTTAGAAGAAGAAAAAATTATCAAGCAAATGATGCATTATTACCACTATATCAAGAAAAACAGATAGGAACCACAAGCTCTGGAATATCAATTAAAGTGAGAAAGAGATATTTGGTCCATATATAGGTGCTTTGGAATGTTGCTACACATAAATAGAAAGTTCAAATTAATTTCATAAACCAAGATTTCTATATGCGATAACAACTTATCGCAATTACATAATTTTCAATTTCAAACTTTGGTTAAAAATTCATTGGAGGTAATAAAGACTGTCAATAATAAAATTGTAATCATACATGTATATAGAAATCTAGGTTTATAAAATTAATTAAAATGACAGTGTCTACGATTTTGTCAGATTTTTTATATCGGAATTGTTCTCCCAAACTTGAACAGATGTGAGTAAAAATTCATCTAAAACAGCCAAAAACACCGAAAAGTGATTTTCACGAAATATTTCGGGGAAAACGTGTTCGCAAGCAATTTGTTTCTGGGCTACTCTAATTCAAGTCAATCAAGATAACTCCGCCTCTGTATGATGAACTCCGCACGCGCGTAATCGGTTTGTTGATGAAAATGTCTTCTGTCAGAAAATCTAACCGTGGAAGAAAACCGACTTTGACCGAAAATGGCTAATAATTTGAGTTTTGATTGATAAATTGTGTTCTTATAGGTAAATATATGTAATTTATCATTAACCATGTATGAATTATACATTTTAGTCTAAAGATAGATCATCCGTATCCTTGTTTTGATAAATCTGGGTCAATGCGTTCTGTGTTATCACATTGGATCATGAATAATTAATGAGCTTGGTCAGCAGACGATCAGAAGTAATTTGTTTAATTACAAGATTCAAGATTCAAATATTTTATTAAAGTCTCACTTCTTACATATATACATACTATGTACAATAACATCATATGGAATAAAATACATTTTTAATGCTTTTAAAAGCATTCTAAAAAAAATCTTCTATGCAAGAATCACTCTATACAGTGTAATGAGAGACTGTTTTCTTATTAAAAAAAATATCTTTTCATTAAAACAGTTATATTTACACTATAAACATGTTAAATGAAAACACTCTATGACTAGAGTCTTAATATTAAAAAATTTAAAATGGTATATTCATGAATCTTTCCTATTAATCGAAACCACTTTTATCCCTTATGCAAAAAAATTCTACGTCTAGCTAAAATATCATAGCAGGTTTCGGCAAATTTATAAACCATACTATCATTACCAAATAAAAAACAAAAATTGTTCCTCAAGTGAAAAATTATGAAAGTCTGAACACACATCAGAAGCATCTGAAAATAGAGTCTCTCTTAAGTCATCATACAATGTACACTTCATGATTACATGTTACTCATCCTCAATCTCATTATCATGATTATCACAAATATTACAGATTCTGTCAGTTACATTTAGCCTTTCATATCTACCGTCTCTATTCTAATTGGTACTACACCACATCTGAATTTACATAATGCACTACGATATTTTTAGGCATAAACAATTCAACATATTTCTCAGTACCAAACTCATTTTTAAACAATTTATATGTACGTAGCTTTTTACCATCAGCTAAGGCATTACCATTAATACACCATTCATTTTTAAAGTTTTCAAAATTATTACATTCTAACAATCTTATACATGATTTACACAAAGTATTGTCTGTATTACAATAAAAATCAAAATCCTTATTTCTAAGGTAATTTGACACTCTAAATTGCCAGTTTTTTACACTACTAGTTGCACATTTATTTGCCCATAAAAACACCTTTTTATTAAGTTGTGTACTATCCATTTTTGTACATCTTTCCCAATTTCTCAGTACACATGACCACTGTCTTATAATGGATGGCTTCCATCCCATATCACCAATAACAGAGCGATTAGGAGTGTATTTACCTACTCCTAAATAAAACCTTATAGCTCTATTTTGAACAGCATTAATACAAGAATATACTTTGGTGCCCCAAATAGCTACACCGTAACTAATTATAGACCATACTAAACTGTCATATAAAGTTGTATATGTATTAAAAATGAAACATCCATTAAGTTTACACTTTGCTATTAATAAACCAAGTGCTCAACTAGCTGACATAGCAATAGGTTTAGCCATAACATTATAATCTAAAAATTCAGTAATAACTAGTCCAAGGTAATATATACTTTGTTACAATTTCAATAGTATTATCACCAATATGAACATCTTTTGACGTTACAATTCTAGACTGATTTATAAAATATACAATTTTTGATTTATCATAATTAACCTCTAAATCATTCTTGCAACACCATGTATTCAAAACATCTAAACGTAATTGCAACTCTGTTTCATTTTCTGCTAATAAAACAACATCATCAACGTACAATAAAATACAAACTTTTTCATCACTAATTTGTATTCCAATATTAAGCTTTTTAAGTTCTTCAACCAAGTCATTGATAAATAAGTTAAACAATAAGGGAGATCCCTGTTTAAGACCTGCATTAACATCAAGCCAATCTGCATAAAAAAAATTAACTTTACACAACATTCTACCCTACTATAAATAGACAATAGTGTTCTTAACATTTTTCTACTTAAACCTAAGTTCTCTATCTTATTAAACAAAATACTTCTATTTGTTTTATCATATACTTTTTTAAAGTAAATAAAAGCTGCAAAAGTGCTTACTTTTTTAAGTTTACGAGTTTCAATAATAGAAGTCAAAGTAGACAAGTGATCAACAGTACTTCTGCCTTTCCTAAAACCATGTTTATCTTCACATATCATACCTTTATCATCTACCCAGTCCCTAGGCCGATCGTTGGTCACACCACAGTAAACTTTGTACACAGACGGTATAAGAGTTATTCCCCTATATGATAACAGATTGGTGGGATCAGAAGTTGAACACTTGGGAATTGGCGCTATGATTCCTTTAGACCACAATGATCACACATTAGACCTTTATCATCTACCCAGTCCCTGAGCCGATCGTTGATTACACCACAGTAAACTTTGTACACAGACGGTGTAAGAGTTATTCCCCTATATGATAACAGATTGGTGGGATCAGAAGTTGAGCACTTGGGAATTGGCGCTATGATTCCTTTAGACCACAATGAAGGAATAATTCCAGAATTAAAGCACATATTACATATTTTGTGCAAAATACAAATAGCAGCATTATTTTTAAACAATTCTACCGGCAACTTATCAACACCGGGTGCTTTCTCATTTTTCACATTTATATTCAAAACTTTGATGATTTCATCACATGTAATTTCACAATCTAGATTATTGTCGTGAATATTTTCGTTATTCATACTGTTTTCACAAGTAACATTTGGCTTATTTAATAAATCACAAAATGAATTTTTCCATTTATTTAAAACTATATTTCTATCACATGCAGTAGAGCCATCCTCATGTACTACTTCCACATGAATCTTATTTAATCTATCATTTCCAACTCCAATTTTTCCTATATATTTCCAAAACGACTTTGTATCAGTTGGCCTCAAGTGCTCAATTTCGATTTGACGGTTATATGCAAAGTTCATTTTCGCACGTTGAACGCAACGGCCCGAAGCCTGATATATAAATGACGAGAGCTTTGTTTATCCCTTCCAGATGATTTTAGCCAGTTTTTTTCTGCCTCGCACAAATTATTCCATAGCTACGTTAGTTCTGAATTCTACCATTCTTTTCGTCTCCTCCTTCTTTTATTACTAACCCCCTCCACGAGTTTCACTGTTTTCTTTGATAATTTATTTTACATTTCACCTTTAATTATGGTGACAAAATTGTGGTATAAAGTATCAATGTCATTTTGGGTCTTTTCAGAAGCATTAATATTATGCAATAGTTGATCTATGTTACAGGTTATATTGTCACTAGCCATCCAATCATTAGGTAACTGTTTTGTGTTAAAAATAGATTTATGTTCAGTTTCTATGTGATTATCACCAATGTCTGTAAATTGCTTACAAACAAAATTGAGATCTACCGTCCATTTTAGCATGGAATGGTCAGGGACAATACTTCTCAAGTCTAAAGTTCCAACAAGCCCCTGTACCTCGGAGATCAATGGTGACGATTTTAAAACGCTAAAATTGTCAAAGAACTTCAATTGTTCATAAGCACATAAACAATAGTCCACTACTGACTTTCCTCTAGTTGATATAAACGTAAAGTCATTATTAACACGCTTCCTGCCATTTAATATACATAAATTACAGTTAATTAGAAAGTCAATAAAGATTTCTCCATAACTATTGCAGTTAAAATCTACAATATTTCTGTCAGGCAGGTCATTCATCAACACTAGGTATATAGTCTACGTTTTCTCCAACACTATTTAAGTCCCCACATAAATAAAACATCCGTCCGCCAGGAATAGCGTAAATCTGACTAAGTAACGAGTCATAAAATTCATTAACATTAACTGCTCTTGACGAAAACTCAGGGGGTAAATAAATGGAACATACATAAAAACTGTCCTCCTTATCAACCTTTGACGTAAATTTAATCCGTAGAATACCTTCAACATCAGAATTGGTGATTTCAACTTTAAAGTCATTTAACAGCTCATTTTTAACCAAAATACCAACTCCTCCATATCCTTTTTTGGCTCTAATATGTATATTTTCCCGATTTTGACCAAACCACGAAAACCCGTCAGTTTCTGCAACACATAGAATATCTAGATTCAGATGTTTGATACATGTAGACAATAAATAATATGTTTCACTGTCTTTATTACAATTAAAACCATTAAAGTTCCAAAACCCGCACTGCACCTAGTATCTCTGCCCATTCCTATCATTCCTGATGTGACGGTCATTCGTTTCCCGCCTTTGATCACATCTCCTTGGAGGAACTGTTGACCATCCAGATTGATCGCGGTCCACTAGCTGACATCCTATCACTGTCCTCACCTTCCTGTGGTCAATTTCACAAAAAGTCGTAAGTCTAAGATCACACTTACAACCAATCTTAAGTGTAGTACCAATTTCACAAAATATCTTACGATAAAACTTACGACCAATATCGGTCCTAAAGTTAAGACTGCCCCCAGCCTCACTCAAGTGTAGGAGATATACTTACGACCAGTCTTACGATTAACTTACGATAAAAGAAAATGGTCGCACTACATATAATATTCGGTAGACGCGCTATGAGAAGAGAAAGGGTTTCCAGAGACTGAAACAATCCCATGGATTACATGACAGATACGCAGCTGGTGCAGCGGTTTAGGTTTACGAGGCACAGTATAGAGGATTTGGTCGATCAGGTCGCGCTAATGATTGAAAGACCAACCGACAGATCAAGTGCAATCCCGGTGCATTTGCAGGTACTTGCTCAATTACATTTAAGCCGATAAATCATGAATACTTTATTGAAGAACACAGTTACAAAACACAACAAAGTTTGACCTAGACCTTCATGTAACTGGAAATCCAACAAGCATTGCTGCATATTCGGCCCATCTGAAATAAAATCACGTGTAAATGATATCATTTATACAGATAATGTGACATTGAAACATCATCGATAGAAAAGTGGTACGTAAAAAGTTATGGAATAAATGTGCATGGAACAAGACCTTTTTTAATTATTAGTCTACAGTATTATGTTGTTGACAGAAAATGTAATGCAATTTTAAATAATTTTTTTTTTCATATTGAAGATAGCCCGAGTATGACGCGAACGTTACTGAGGGGGGTCCCTCTTTTTTTGGAAAAATTGTAAAAACGCTCGGGCGGTATGGGGGTATCACATGTTGATAGCAAAGATAACACGTAGTCGGCAATTGGCGTCGCCTCTTCCGATAGACAGGAAACCCTCTTGCTGCCTTTATTGCTAAAACTAAAAAGGTCCCCGCCTCTCGCGATAAAGAGGCAACTCCCATCTTGGTTTGTGATTTGTTGATAGTTAAGATACTCGGCGATCAAACGGCAAAGGGTCCCGCCTCTCGCGATAAAGAGGCAACTCCCGTCTTGATGTGTTGATAGTTAAGACGTACTAACTGCATTTACACTTTAAAGGTATATTGTCTACCACATTTGTATTTTTTCATACCCAAAATTATTGTTGTTTTCCGTACTGACCTTCATAAAATGAAGATTAAACACCGAATTATTGGCGAATACGCTACGAAACGTTAAGATTCAAACAACATTAAACGAGCGTGACAATCATGAAGTGTTTGAATCTTAACAGTATTTTCCTTACTTCAAAGCTAAACACCCGAGAATTCCAAACTTCCGTTTTTATAGGTGGCGTTGTTACTTTCACTTTGAATTTTTTGTCATCCTGGACAATAATTCCGATAACGATAGTTTTGGGTCTTTTTTTGTCAAAAAAAGAACACAAATCGTATATTTTGCAGCATAACTGTTTAATGATAGCTTAAACAAATCATTTATGGACAGTTAAAAATTTTCAAAAAAATATCGTAGACAATATGCCTTTATAATATATGAAAAATTCAGAAATAGTCAAATAGCAGAAAACAGTTTTTTCATTTGAAATAAACAAAAAGTTTTAAGACAAGGAATTTAAATTAATTAATATTAAAGTTTGACATGTTGGAAAGTCTACTGTGACAAGAATGTATGTATTTTACTATTGTTTTTTCATTCATAGTACAGACTCTGAAATTGCATTTCATTAATAGTGACATAGGCCAATTGACCCATTAGGTCACTGTGCTTATGCATACATGTATTGTTTATTATTAATTGTGTGTATTATCATGATTATATATAATTTATTTAATATTCCAATAAATGTAATCAACCAATCACATCATTTGTTTTTCTTGTTAATTCATTATCTATAATTGTACTGCTTCTTGTGGTTGTCATACCTGCCAACTTTTGAAAGTCCAAGGGATTTTACGCATTTTAATGATTGTGTTTTTTCGCGACATTTTGGCGTATATGTTTTTTTTTTAATGATTTTAAATTTTTGGTGTCTCATGTTCATAAATTCCATATTTGTGTTGCAGTCTTCCTGATATCAATGTCTCATGTTCATGTATCCCATCATATTATTTATCTATATAAAGTTGTACCTATAAAGTTTGTCAGTTTAGAAGTCTCATGTTCATATTGATCAAAACTGAAATATTTTAAGAACTGAAATAATATGAATCAGAAGATAAGGGAAAGAAACTTTACAGAGTTTGGGTGGATTAAGCTTTTTTAACTGATACACAACATTTTAAGATTCTTTTTGAGAAAATCTGGTAGCCCTTAAAAGAGTTGTTTTTTTTTATAAATGAAGTTAGACATCTTTACTTCTTCTTTGGTTTTGGTGCTGCCTATTAATGTTTTCTTGTGATTTTGCAGCGAATTTCTTGGCAGCTGGTGTCTTTGCTGCTGAAGACATTTTGTCGAACAAAAAAGGTTGCTGGCAGCCTGGGTTGAGTTCTGTGCTTTCAGTGACAGAATGTTTGGTAACGTCGTTCAGCCCACCGTGTTCTACCTTGAAGTCACAATTGCATACTCGGCAATGAGCATGAGATGCGCTTTGTCTGGACTTTGCAAGCCAGCCACAAACTCTTTCGTCGTTCCATGGTTCTCCTATTTCTCGAGACAACAACAGACAGCTTTCTATGAGGGCTGAGAACCATTTTCGAAGTGATTCCTCATTTCCGGGTGTCGTGGTATGTATCATCTTACTACCCAAGTTCACAAAATTAGTGTAAATTACTCAAAATTCCAATTCATTATATTTCAACCTCCCACGGCACACACACAATTACTGAAAGCAGTTAGCTCTAACACTAATCTCGTTGAGATTATGATTCCGAAGAAATATTTGTCTGTATCTTCATCCTAATCTCGTTTCAAGCCATATCAAGGGTATTCTGGAAATTTTGTATTTGACTCCCCCCCCCCCCCCCCCCNCCCCCCGGTGCATTCCGATGGATAATTTGGCATGGACGGATTGTGTCAGATCAATTGCAGGTAAGATTTCATATATAGACATATTTTCTAGTTCAAATCTGCAAAAATATTAATATTCCCGTTTTCCTTACCTATTACAGCGTATATCCGACAAAATAATCCAAACTTCACTTTAAATGGTCCGCCATTTTACTGAACTCTAGAACTACACCACGTGATCAAAAATCTTGACGTATTTTGCTATAGTCTGTTTCGTATTTCGAGATGTCTATGTCAAATTATTTTATTACTTGTATCCTGACATCGACATCTCGAAATACGAAACACACAATAGTAAAATACGTCACGATTTTTGATCACGTGGTGTAGTTCTAGAGTTAAGTAAAATGGCGGACCATTCAAAGTGAAGTTTGTATTATTTTGTCGGATATACGCTGTAAATGGTAAGGAAATATCAATATTTTTGCAGATTTGAACTAGAAAATATGTGTATATATGAAATCTTACCTACACTTGAACTGACACAATCTGTCCATGCCAAAATATCCATCGAAATGCACCGGGGGATCAAATTGAAAATTTCCAGAATATCCTTGATAGGGCTTGAAACGAGATTAGGATGAAGATACAGACAAAAATTTCTGCGGAATCCTAATCTCAACGAGATTACTCTAACACCACATAATTCTATATCCGAAATTTTACCTGTCCCAAATCAGCAATTATTGTCAATGCTAAGTACATTGTCTGTTTTAGTTTTTGACAGATCCGACTTATTTGCGACTGGACGTTAAACAACTAACAATCAATCAACTTAGGTCAAACATGTCAAATGGGAAATGCACAAAAAAGTTCGAGTCAATAAGTAGGACTAGCTAGATAATAATTAATAATCTGACGAAGACGTGCATGCGCGTCGATTTTCCGGACACTGCTCGAGTGGGGTCGAACTTGTAGTGTATATATATTGGCTCAAGCTATTCGACCAAGGAAACCTGACCATAGTGCATAGAATGCCACAAAATAGAGACAAGTAATGGAAATTAAAATAAGGGATATGACGGGGGATATATAATATGTAAATCGTGCTGAATCTCACGGAGAAACCTTTTACCTTTCAGCAACTTCGGCCAAACACGTATTTTTGTCTCTGGCCGTTAACCATGGGCCAAATTGACCGCGGATGATTGAAATGTTAGATGCCACTGCATCGGAAAGCGCAAGCAATTCGCTTTCCGACCAGTTTGGTTTACGCTTAGCCATCACAACCTGTACTTGGTCCATGGCCATGTTTTCTAGTTTTCTAGCAGACGATGTTTTTATTTACATCGGAACTATCCATTGCGCATGATTTTCAGAAGTGAAAGTAGCGTTGCCAAGGTATTTTAGTCTTACGAAAATAGTGTGATCGTAGGATGGGTCGTAGTATTTTGTCGTAGGACTGATCCTAAGTTAACGATTAATCCTACGACACGTTTTGTGAAATTGTCGTAGAACCACACTTAAGTACAAAACTTACGACTTTTGTGAAAGTGACCGCTGTATCCTAAGTAACATTCCTCCTTCAACAGTATGATCCTTTTTTCCTATTAAATTTAAAAGTTTTTGTTATTAGCCTCATACAATCGCTGTTCATAGCTCTTATCATTTTCAATAAATACATCACTATATTTCCTATTATTTTTAACTGCCTTTTAGCCTTCATCACCCCCTTCTTTTGATCCACGCCACCGACAGACACAATAATCACTCCAGGCCGTTTACTATCTGACTTCTGTTGTACTGTATGGGGAATTGTAGTGAAGAAGGAATTCAAAGAATTACAAAATTACAAAAAAGAGCAGCAAGAATAATTTTAGATGCTCCATTTTTCACTCCTACACAACAGTTATTTGACAGTTTAAATTGGCTGCCTGTTAGAGACAGAATTTCATATCACAAACTTATTTTAGTATATAAAATTTTAAATAATAAAGCTTCCGATCATCTTAAGAAGCTGTGTACACTGCCGTAGCACCCGGTACGGTTGGTACGGTTTCGACCGTACCACTTTTTCTGGCTGGTACGGCAAACCGTACCACAATTTCGACAGAAAACAAATAATTTTGAGATGAAAAAAAGGATATTCTTTGTTAATGTCGTTGTAATAAATATTTAATGTCTGTTCAATAAAATGTTACAAAATTGTTACAGACGAGTTGCCTCTCTGGTATTATCAAGAAATCGCAGAGGCGTAGCTGCATATACGTTGTCACGCCATGGCGTGCACATCGTCAGGTTATAAAAATTAGGATATAAAATTTATAATAATAATATTTTTCAGTGTTGTACATCAAGGACATGATATTTAATTACAACACTATTTCATTCTGGTGTTCATTGTTTCCTGGTTGCGGTTCGTCTTCCATAATTGAAATAGTCAAAGTGAAATACAACCGAATTGATATCAAAATGTGACTTGTTTCAACCTCATTTATAATAACCATTGAAATTCTTTCCAACTTCTATATCACGTACATGATCTTTAATTACAACACTATTTCATTCAGGTGCTCATTTGTTCCTGTTCTAGTTAAAGGTCTTTATCAAACAGCATCATGCAGTTTACATGTAATGCAGTTAGTACGTATTTAAATCACATAAGCTATTTCTATTTTCATACGTTGGGGAGAGGGGGTGGGGTGATTTATCAAGTACATCAATCCGTCCTGTTTTCATGTTGGGCGGAAGTCGCTATTGTACATTCGAAATATTAATTGCGAATTTATCAAGTACGATGTACATGCTACCTGTTTAGTATATTATGGGTTTTTTCTCGATCTACAATTCAGAGGAGATGTGGCTATTTTGGCATTTCTTAAGACAATGGCAAGTTATAATCCAACTAGTTTAACCCAGTAACGTTTTACTAAAGTACCTGTACTACGTCAGGAAAGTGAGCGGTTATTGTGTGTTAGAGATATCGAATTTTCCTATTTCTACGATTTTTCTATTGAATTTTTGGAACTTTTCCGACAATGTGATACTTCTTTTTCATTTTATTATAGGTTGTGAAAAAAGAATTATGATGATGTATCTGCAACAGGGCATCCAAGAGAAATTTTGCAAGGCGTAACAATACTGCTTTGGGGTCTGAGAACAGGCTTAAACTTCTGTCAAAACTGTGAATTTGAGTTAAATATACCAAAAAATAATGACAAAATCAAAATAAAACGTCAATGACTAAGGCTATGGGGCCCTTTCGTGGCTTTCCGTGCCAGGTACCGATGTACCGGCTGAACCTTCCTCTCATATGCCCTGCTTTTTAACATCCTAGATTCTTTAAATCCAGTTCTCTATCCTTCTATGGATACAATATTATGTGTTTTGTTAAGCATGCCAGTAGCAAGCGCTACTGCTGAGATGTCATTTGGTGTACTGAGACGTTTGAAAACTTGTGTTAGTTCAACTATGAAGAATGACAGGCTATCGTACCTGGAATTGATGCATATTCACCGAGATTTTGAAGTGGACTTGTATAAAGCAATAGAGATGTTCGTATCTGCTAAGACACGAAGGGCAGATTTTTGACAATTTTAAGATATTCTTGTCTATCTAAATTGTGCTTGATTCTTTGTTATATGAAACTCTGAAATGGCCCCAGATCGCACCATTTTGCATCTCGTCGAAAGTAATTATGACGTGCATACCATTAAGCCTCAGCTATGTCCCTGAATCGGGATCCGACCTTTATCGGCACCGGAATCGGCTTACTTCTGTATTTCTATTAATTAATCTTCATCTGCTATTGTTTTGGATGATGCCTATATTACATAACTACAGTAATTAAAGTCGTAATTTGATGGAGAGAAAAAACGCTGAATCATTGGAGGATGCAGATGGATAGCATGATGGGCGCTATTAAAAGCTGTAATCATATAAAAATACAGCAACTTTTCGAAAATGTCTTTAAATGTGCATGTTGTCCTACAAAGTATTCCTTCGACGTCATATTGCCGTGTCCCTGGGCATACACATCTTCGCTAGCCAAGGGTTGCGATCCGCTCTACTCGTCAAGATGAGTAGAGCGGACCGTAACCCTTGGCTAGCGAAAATAGGGCATAAGAGGTAATAAACTGATATGCATAACAGGAAACTATAATGCCATGAGGGGGACTAACATTAGGGGTACATGCAGCAACGGGTTCCTGAGAAAATGAAGCCGAATTTAAGTACTAAAATGATGTCTGAATAAATAATGTGATGAAACTTTAAACCCGTATAAATACAAATTAGAAAGCATTAGTAAACAAGTTCCCCATTACTTTCTATGTTATTTCGTCTTTTGTCAACGAAATTATTTTAAGGCCATTTTTCAATTAATTTTGATGAAATTTTCACTGTCTGAAGGAAAAGTATTTGATTTTTTTTTATAATTTGGTATTTGTTTGTTGTCGAATAGTTTCTGAGTATTCAGAATTATTTTAATCACAGATAAAAATTATTACGTCACATTTTCCCTATATATTCAACCAAATTTGCTATGTCATATTTTGATGCAATTAAACGGTACCATTGCGTTTCAGAAAACAAAAATCGGAAGGGGAATTACAAATATACAACAAAACTCCAAATATTTTCTTTATAAAGAGAATATTTAATGAAAATTGGTTGAGAAATGGCTTCAAAATATTTGTTTTGAAGAAAGATGAAATAACATAGAAAATAAATGGGGGAAATTGGAAATCAGGAATACGTATGTCCATTGACTACTAACTTAACAGTTGCAAGACATCAGAAGAATCACATCCCACCAGATAGGATTGGGAGAAAATGATAATTAAACATGCACTGAAATACTACCAGTCTGAGGAGCTCCTAAAACCCATTTGAAATTGTCCCACATCTCCATGAAAATAACCCCCAACACACACATAAGTTCTTATCATTTATGTAATAAAAACTTATGAAGAATTTCACAACCAGTACCCCAAGTATATGTGAAAAAAA
>MJUT01005706.1:338359-362585 GCA_002080005.1 Gigantidas platifrons
AAATACTACTTCAGAATTAAAGCAAAATTTGAAACAATACACTAAAGAACATTTTTTTAAATCTATGACGCCTATTTAAAAGAGTTAATTTGTATTTTTAAAAACTCCCCTTGGCTGGCCTCAAAATTTTCGTCTCGATTTTACCGTTGATAATTGACAGGTTTTATCACCTATTTCGAAGTAAATACCATATATTTAGGATATAGTTGATACATTAATATATATTCCTTCGATGTATTCACCTACGGAATAAATTCATAACTTTTATCAGTGACAATTTACGATTTATTTTCATCGTTAAAATGTAAACATTGCACTTTCCAGTCCAAAAGAATTTTCGCCACTTCAGCGTTGGATTTCACTCATAGAACTGATCTGAGCTTATTCCAACAATCACACTGGTCTCCAATCCATATCCTGCTCAGATCACTCGATTAAGCATTCGATTCTATAGATACGATCACGTAACCCTCATTCCGCTTGTGCTCCATTTAGGGTTACGAATCGATCTCATTCAACGTATGGGAGCAAATTAAAAATTTCGTTCCGGGAATATTCCAACTTTCTTTTTGCATATCTGGTCATAACTTATTATTCCCAACAATTTTTAAGTAATGGTGATACGAAATAAATGTTACAATCCCTGTTTCTATCTTCAAGACCGGTTTCGTATTTGAAAATTGTTACTTGTCCGCCATAACACCTTACGTAGACTCTCGCGATGGGCGGAGCCTGTCCATATATGCCAAATATGGAAAACTGTTAGTACGATAAAGTCGATTTTACTATAAAATTGATCCAAATAAGGATATCTCCAAAACGAGGCAAGTGCACGTGAAATAGCAACTTGTAAGCAAAATGTCGGACAGAAAGAAGATTTCATGCATTCAAATTTTCAGATGGATATAAGTCTACCATGGATTGATGCAGCGTTTACTTAACACCTCAAGGTTTACCTAAATATATTTATCTTTCATCACCGTTAATTTTTCCCACCACTTACAACGGAATTAGGACAAAAAACCGCCCGGTGTGAATCACTACGGGCGCTGCTCCCATACGTTGAATGGGACCGATTCGCAACCCTAAATGGACCACAAGAGGAATGAGGATTACGTTATCGCATCTATCGATTCTCCTTTCCGGTGTTTTCTTTCTGAACTTTGAAGCTGTAAATCTTCAGGACCACGCTTTGAACTAGATTCCCACATGTTTTTTTCATCGACAACAATCTCAATACGCATGCGTAGCGCTAAAGTTCAAAAGAGGTCGCGGGCTTGAATACGGAAAAGTTTCATATTAGAATTGTTGTATTCTTTTCATGACAGGATAAAATTATCCCTATTTGTTTTCCCCGTCATTACATAGTATTACGAACTGAAAGACTAATCTTGTTGCGTTTTTTAAATGTTTTAAACAAGTCTAAAGGAAAAGACCAGTCAGTTGAAAAGTTGTTTTAATTCAATTCATTATAACTTGTTATTCGTAAATAACTTATTATTTAAAAAAAACACCTTTATTGACATTAATATACCCAATTAGAAATATGAATATTTGGAATTTCCAGTCGTAGTGTAAGCGGCCATGACACCTCTTCGTGTGACGTCACTCAGTCGTATCATGTTAGTTGAATAAATAACATGTATCTGACTCTTCCCAACATCGTGCCCGGTTGGTTATGTTTTAATATCAGATCAACTGCAATACAATGTTTATAAATGTATATCGTTCTAATTTTGTTCTTAATATTCCCATCCCATGTTACATTTTCATAAAACAAAGGAGTTTATTTGTATCGGGGGAGGGGGGTTCTACGTATAATTTCATGTTTTACGTGATTGGCCGTAGGTTAAATAACTGTCATTTTTAACTCGTTTTGTGCTTACACATGTTTTTTTCTTTTTTGTCCCCAATGCTGTCATACTTTCCCGTGTTTTTCGAGGTCACTGATTGATGATCATTGTTTTGACAGGTAGTCCTGTCCGGATCGGAAATTACACACAAAAAATCTTCTCACACTTTCCCTTCGTTTCTTAGTGCAATAAAATGCTTAACATAAGTCATAATGATTTTGTAAATATCAAAAGATAAATATATACCACGTTATTTTACGATTTACATAATTTTTAATGATAAAATTGCAACTGATCAATGCTGATATAATATACGATACCGATTGCGTGACGTAACGGGAAGGTATAATCCGAGAATGGATACGCCCCTTTTCAGGCTTTTGTCTCCTCCACATTGGAGAGTTTTGAAAAATGGCGATCCCCATTATTTGGTGCAACAGGCAACTTCAATGAACAAATTCTACCTTACGGTATACTATTTTTAACATTCATTAACACAAATGTCTTTTTTTTACTGTCATTTAAATTTTCACGCTAACTTGTCAAGACCATGGCCTTTTCATTTAAAGGATTTTATCATTAAACAATCGGGTTTTTATTTTTAGTCAAATATATAGCTATTGGGACTTTAACTTTAATCCATCTTTAATTAAACCCTCAAGTTTATTTATAGGCACTTTGGAATTTTCCACAGATTCTCTACTATCCTCAGGCAAGTTTTTGACTACAAAATTACATGCCCTATTATCCTGTATATCACCATTATCAATTATTTGTTGACAATTTGTTTCCAGCTTATCAACCTTAGTTTTTAGCACACCAATGTCTTTGCTAATTTCCGCCTTAATTTCCCTCTTTAACTTTGGTATATCATTGTTTACCTTATCATAAACCAAATTTTGTAGTTTTTCAGTAATTCGAACCTCCATATTCTTTTCAACAGCACTGTTCGTACTAAATTTCAAGTCTATAATCATACTGGCTAACATATCTACCGTACACTGATCATTGTTTACATTTGTGTGTACCTGTTGTGTATTGCCTCTGATTTTCTTTGATCTATTTTGTGTGACGTCACTATCGCTTCCATCAGATAACTGTCTCTTGCGGTGGGTCTCTGCTTTATGAACTACAACAATTGTACTTACATGGTTCTTGTCTATCTTGATACTCAATCAATCTTTATTCTCAATTCTCAATTGATAAAGTCACTATTTATTGAACAACTAGATGACGAATCTAAAGGTGTCAATCCATGAAAACAATCAGGTGCCATAACACTCCGGACAAAGTTCTCAGCCGGTGAGCCCTGGCTTGACTCAGTGGTATCTCACAAATCTCATATAAATCCTCACTCATATTGTCTCTTATAACCATTTTCACAGCTACAGTCGATAAAAAATTGTCAAAATTGTCAATATATCACTCATAAAATCGTAAAAAAAAAAACAATATTTTATCCGGAGAGCTTTCCAATTTCCAACCAACTTTGGCGCATGCGTAAACTAATTACATCTAATACGGGACTTCGGAGTTAAAAAGTCTTGTGGAAAGGAGGTAAAAAATGACTATTTTATTTCCCGCCGTTGGAGGTTTTTTCATATAGCTGCCGTGGGCGTTGCCAACGACGCAGCATTTGAGTATTTCAGCTGTCAATCGATGCATTGATGCAGGAAAATATTTAAAAAAAATAATACCCACAGCTATTTAGGTATTTTTTCTAATATGACAAATAATAATTGGTTTGTCTGTATATTATGTTACTGTAAATCTAACATTGATACAGGGAAAATACCTTCGTAAAAAAAAGAAGTATGTTTCTTTTAATGCGACAACTAAAATAATAAAATGTCAATCATTTTCATTAAATATAATCTGCTCAATTTTTTTTTCATAAAGCAGGTCATTTTACACTGAAATGTTCAGTGTCATCTACGGTAAGTAAATTTGAACATTGTCATTACATCCGATGCGGCGATACTGCACAATATAGCAAAGTTTCTTTATCTGCAGTTTCAGCTTCTGATGAATAATCCTAACCTAGCCAGGCAATGATCAGTGATAACATAGAATATGAAATTAACACGCAACCACTACCCAGTAAGGTATATAAGGGAAACATTTTTTCTCTGCCGATAATGACAGCTATTTGTAACAAAGGGCGGCAGCCATTTAAAAAGAGTGTCCAGAAATGAGACCCGGATGTACACCTTATGTACTCTTAACGGGAAAGAACTAAACACGGGACATAACTCTTCCACTAACTCCGAACTGTCGTATTTAACAAATTTATGTTTATCTGAGATGGTTATTTGGTCATTTTCTTGATTTATCTTTCTTATTTTCAAATTGTTGTCAAACTTGAAAATTAAAAAAAAAAAAAAAATCGCAGACTGTCACTTTATATGCTATTAAAAGTGATTTTGAATTTTATTAAGTTTTTAAAATTAATTAAAAGAACAGTCCGGCAACAATGGTTGACGTCATAAGTTGGGTGTTTAGTAAATGCAGTTGATAGGTATTCAAAGACAAAAAAGCTGAAATAGACGCCTTAAAAGTATTTTTTTTAAAGTAGTTAAATAAGTACACAGATTTGTTCAGAAACATTGCTAGTTACGAAATACATGTAATGTCCATTGAGAGCTCCTAAATCGGCAACATAACACAAACTGTCATAAATCGCATTGCATTTAATTCGTTGTTCGTTTCATTCCGTCAAACTTCACTGATTTTTTCCATTTTGAACTATATTCAGTGTTTATTTCCGACCCCTTGTGATATAACCTGGAAAACAGCGTGTTGTTATAAAGAGTGCTATAATCTTGAACGTTGTAATCTTGCTTGCACAGAATCTGTCATAGGTAAATGTGAAATTTATTTAGGAATCGTTACCTACAATATACAAGTGTAGCTTAAAAATATATTATGTGCATTAAAAAATATGAGAAAAAACCTAAGTACTTCAAGGCTAAAATGCACTTGTAAGTTGATATCCTTCCAAGGAAGATCCAAGAAAACATTTCCGTTTACTCTTTGCTATATTCAAACTCTTCTAATGGGTCCACTTGAATTAAATTAATGATAAGAAGAAGCATGTCATTAACTGAATTGATATTAATGATATTAAAATATATACATATACTTATTTTTCAGATGTTTTTTTCACTGCATCTTTGAATGCGCGTTCCAATATTTAATAGCATTAACGAACAAAGATGGAGAGTCCACTCTTAATTTTTGGAACTACGAAATTGAATTGGCATGATCTTGTTCGTCGACTATTCTAAAATTGTCTTTAAAATATGCAGGACACTTTGTTGTACTGTATGTAGTAGTAGATTTTACGTGCATGTCCTAATCTTAATTGCTTTACTCTATTTTCAATGTTTAGAATTGCAAAACTTGATGATAGTTTAAACATATTTTATTGTCCAAAAACATGACAATAGGATCAGATACAAATTTTTCAACTAAGAACATCTTCTCCTCTATATAAACAATATACAGATACAGTTGAACATAAATACACAAAAGCTACAGTCTTTCTTAATAATTAGAAGGGGAAACAAACAACAAAAACAACGACATGGAATATACGAGTGTCACACAATTTGGTATTTACCAAATGACAAATCGAACAGATCTTTACAATAACTTGATGGTTCTGGTTGACGAACACAAGGTCTTGGACCTGGGTTTTTCTTTTAAACAATCTTAGTTTTGTTCTGGAAGCGAAAGGCGAGAGCATGGAATCACAAATGTATTGGATATTTCGTGTTCCGCAAAGCCAAGATTCATATGTATCATAGAAATATTCGTACATCTTTACATTTGTATGTTTTTGCTGATTTTTCTTTTTTTCCCTTTGTTACATATACTGCATGTAAATCTAGGGGTGTGTTTAACTAGATGGTCCTGGATGAGGATGTGCAACCCCGCACATTAACATAACAATCAAAAGTGTGGACTTGGAAGGTATTGTAAAGTTAGATAAATTAGTACGTTTACAGATAGGAATTAATGACAAAAATATTTTTGGAAGGTTACATCCCCCATGGCTAGATTTGAAATAGAAATCTGGCTAAGCTCACTCTGTTTAGAATGAATATTCCTGTGAAGTCAATATATATACTTTGTTCACCTAAAATCTTCATCAGGTATGACCAAATTGTAATTATTATTGATGCAATTGGCGAAATAAATATAAATTGTGAGAGCTAAATATATGTCGGCTGCTGCCAAGATCTTTAACTTCCTCATTCGTATAATATTAGTTCTATTAAAGATAGACGATGGCCTCTACCATTATCTAAATACTAAATAATATACAAGGCCATCGTATGATACAATAGTGAAATAATAGTCAACTTGGAAACAGAATTGTCACTGAACGTTAGAGAATACCGAAGGGGAAATAAAAAATTGACAATCCTGGGATACTGGCAGCATACACATAGGGCACACAAGACGAAGATAAACAAAAACACAACACAATATGTATTGGACACCACTATACACAAACAACGTAAATAAAACATGGGCCCTCCTACAAACAACATGGTTATATGCGTAAATACCATCTTTAGGGGTCATCCGTACTCAACTGATATACATACTATTAACACTCACCAAACTGGGAATTGCTTAGTGAAAGGACATCGCGCTGAAGCGTAACATGAAATTAAAGGAACTGGCTAGATTCTTTCGATTTTCTTGAGAAGCCCCTGCATGAAGTCTTCATCATATGAAAAAAAAACTCGAGTGTTGTGATGATGTGAGTTTCAGAATGTTGTTTTATCTGAATCAGCGTATTTTTTTGTATTTTTTTTTTTTTACAAAATTAGATTTGTGCCTAAGCCCCAACCCATATTTTGCTGCAAAAATAAAATAATAATACAGAAATACGAAATGTGTTTGCCAAAGAGCCTAAATATCCATAAACTGGAAACATAAACATGACTTTAAAATTCTTATGGATTCCGTCGAGGATTATGCCAGACAATAGGCAAGACGTGAAAAGGATGATACTCTTTCCGAATAGGTGAAGAGTTTGAGGTCGTTATACAAATTAGAATTAAAAAAAAACTCAGGGGGTCTATGTGCACTCGCTTTAGATCAATTTGAAGATCCAAATGTTGCTAAACACCTGTCTCTCCTCCATGACAAACGTGGTATTGTCTCCGCAAACAAGGCCTCTAATCATATTGTTTTTGTGTGTAAATGAGATTACGTAGACTTGATAAATGAATTAAGTATTGACAATCCACTTGACAACCCTACATATACCCCGACGACACTTACGAAAGAGGAAATCCTGGATAATCATATGTCTGTTTTATATTCCTTTGGTATTTCAACCAGAGATGAAGAACTGGATCTACCATCACTCTACTGGATTCGTAAATTACACAAGTGTCCTTACAAACAGCGTTATATTGGTGGGTCTGCCAAATGCTCCACGAAACCTCTTTCCAAATTATAAACATGTATTCTATCGGCGGTCAAAACCGGACTTCAGACTTACTGTGACACTAGCTACTCGAGAGGTGGTTTGAATCAGATATGGATTCTGAAGAACTCTAAAGATCTGTTTAAGTACACATATTCTAGGCCCCTCTCCTTCTGCAATAGCATTAAAACATTTGACTTCTCTACCCTCTACACAACTATTCATCACTCTAAGCCGAAGGACAGATTAAGGGAGTTGGTCCAATTGTATTTCATAAAAAGAGAATGGGAAACGTTGATATAAATACCTTGAGCAAGGAAGGAACAGATCTTATTTTGTAAAAAAAAAAAAAGACACTCTGATTCTACCAAAAAGTTCATCAACATTCTTGTGGTTTTGATTGACAACATATTTGTTATGTTTGGTGGACGTGTTTTTCAACAGACAGTCGGCATACCTATGGATACAAACTGTGCTCCTCTTCTCACCAACTTATTCATTTATTCATATGAGGCCGACTTCATACAGGGGTTTCTCAAGAAAAACGAACAGAAGCTAGCCCGATCCTTTAATTTCACGTTCCGCTATATAGTTGATGTCCTTTCACTAAATAATTCTAGGATTTGTGATTTAGATTTTTTTATTTTTGGTGTTTTAACGCCACTTTCAGCAATATTTCAGCTATATCATGGCGACCAGTTTTAGTGGTGGAAGAAGCCGAAGTACCCGGAGAGAATCACTGACCACGGGCAAGCAACTGGTAAACTTTTTCACTTGAGGCTGTGAGTCGAGTGCACCCTTTTTGTAATTTACAAAACCGGGCGCGAACCCACGCCGTATTGGTGATAGGCTTGTATGGGTTGTTAGGTAATCCAACTACCTAATTCATTGAGCCACCCGGGCCCTTGGTGATATCGTTGATCGCACCTATCCCATTGAGCTTGAAATAAAGGATACCACAAATACAGATATGTCTGCTTCAAGCCTTGACCTACACCTAGAAATTGACAGTGGAGGGCGGTTAAGAACGAAACTTTACGACAAAAGAGATTATTTCAATTTTCCCATTGTGAACTTTCCATTTATATGTAGCAACATTCCAGCAGCACCTGCATATGGAGTATATATCTCTCAGTTGATACTATATTCCAGAGCTTGTGGTTCCTATCAGGATTTCCTTGATAGAGGGTTGCTGCTAACAAGGTTAAGTTGAAGTCATCACTTCGAAAGTTTTACGGTCGCCACCATGGCTTGGTTGACCGTTATGGAATATCTAAGACATAAATGTCCACGGATATGTTCCACTTGTCGTAAACACTTCCCTGTCATTTCCTCATTCATGTCTTATCACCGGGATTGAAACTATATTAACACGACGGGTGCCACTAGTTGACCAGGAACTGTTTACCCTTCCGGAGCACCCGAGTTCACCCCCGGTTTTAAGTGGGGTTTGTGTTACTCGATCTTTAGTTTTATGTGTATGTTTTGTAGATCGTTGATTGTCCTTTTGTACCTGTGCTTTTGGTCATTGTGTTTTCTGTCTTTCTTCGATATACGGATTCTGATTTCCCCTTTGATATCTTTAAACTCTTCTTGTTAACAAATGTTCCTTCAATTACTTCGACAGAGGGTTGTTACTTTTTATACCTGTTTGGGTTTATTTCTCCAAAAACTTTAAATTATTTGGTTTTCCGATCTTTCGATTTTGAATGTACATGATGAAGGTTATTCCAACTGTATACATGTAAAGGAGATTGATATTAATTTTCTCCTGATGTGCTTCTGATATTTTATTTTTATACCCCCGCTTCCCGGAGAGGGAGGGGGTATACTGTTTTACCTCTGTCCGTCCTTCCGTCCGTCCGTCCCAAGATATTTTTCTTCGCATTTTTCTCAGCAACTATTGATGGAAGAAATCTGATATTTGGTCACAAGCTTCATATAGGTATGCCATATTGTGGGAAGCGTTTTTGGACCCGTCTGATTCCTACTTCCTGTTTGCCGACTTAGATGGTTTTTATACACATTGAACATATATGCACATTTTTCGTCACATTTTTCTCAGCAACTATTGATGGAAGAAATCTTATATTTGGTCACAAACTTCATATAGGTACCCCATATCGTGGGAAGCGTTTTTGGACCCGTCAGAATCCTACTTCCTGTTTGCTGACTTAGTTGGCTTTTATACACATTGAACATATATGCTCATTTTTCGTCGCATTTTTCTCAGCAACTATTGATGACAAGAATATGATATTTGGTCACAAGCTTCGTATAGGTATGCCATATTGTGGGAAGCGTTTTTGGACCCGTCAAATTCCTACTTCCGGTTTGCCGACTTAGTTGGTTTTTATACATATTGAACATATATGCACATTTTTCGTTACTTTTGGTGGCAGAAATCTGATATTTGGTCACAAGCTTCATATAGGTACCCCATATTGTGGGAACTGTTTTTGGACCCATCAGATTCCTACTTCCTGTTTTCTGACTTTGTTGATTTTTATACACATTGAACATATATGCTCATTTTTCGTCGCATTTTTCTCAGCAACTGTTGATGGCAGAAATCTGATATTTGGTCACAAGCTTCATATAGGTACTCCATATCGTGGGAAGCGTTTTTTGACTCGTCAGATTCCTACTTCTGTTTGCCGAACAGCGGGGGTATCATTTGTGAGCATTAGCTCACAGTTCATCTTGTTACTTCTGTATTTATGTTATAAGAGAAAAGCGCCTGTTGTATGTGGGGAAGACATGCTATTGTGGATATTGCAAACGAAAGGTCGGATATAAAGGAACGGTCTGATATAAAGAAACATTATGTAAGTCTTTGACTGTAAAACAATCAAAATTATATTTTCTCCATCCATTGATTATTAAAAGACGGCTGTTGACCAATCAACATTCTACTTTCAGCGGGAGGGTCAGATAATTAAGGTTTATTATTGTTAAAAGACGGCTGTTGACCAATCGACATTTTACTTTCAGCAGGAAAGTCAGATAAGGTTTACTATTGTTAAAAGACGGCTGTTGACCAATCAACATTCTACTTTCAGCAGGAAAGTCAGATAACGTTATCCTATATTTCTATCAGACACAAATTGCTGTTGACACAAAATGACAGCAATTTATTTACCTGTGTTACTCATTCTAATAATGGAATCATAATCTTGATAAGTGATATCTGTTATGCGAAATAATTATTGTTTTAAGTGTATATTTTATCTCACGTTATTTGTTTTTACTTCTATAATAAAATTTGAAAATTTGTTCACGCCACAATATAGCTAAAATACTGCTAAAGTTGGCGTTAACCACCAATCAATCAATCAATCAATCAACTTCTATATTTTTACTACTATATTTGTGTTAAGATATTTATGATAAATGAAATACTCGATCATCAATAATAGTTGTTCTTGCTTCTTTCTTGTTATTTAGCCATTGTTCTGTGTGTATTCAGATCACTATTTTAAGGGTTATGGTTATGGTGTTGTACGCCACTTTCAACAATATTCAGTTATATCATGGCGGTCAGTTTGATTGGTAGAGGAAACCTGAGTACCCGGAGAAAACCACCAACCTGCCGCAAGTCACTGTCAAACTTTATCACTTTTTAACCGGTTTTTAGAATAAACAATAATAAATTTGGTTCGGAAGTATACAACATAGAGATTATGTTAATGTTTGCCAGCAACTCTCTTACTTGAGAATTACAGGTTATTCTCCCTTTTCGTTTGTCGACGAGTTGGGGGTTAGGATTGTGGTGTTAAACACCAATTTCAACAATATTTCAGTTATATCGTGGCGGTCAGTTTTATTGGTGGATGAAACTGGAATACCAGTAGACCATGACTTATTACATGATTGTATCAAGAGTAAAACGATAGGTGCCACTAGTGTTGCCCTTCTGGAGCCACCCCTTTTTTTTTAAAGTGGGTTCATGCTGCTAAATCGTTAGCTTTCTATGTGGTATTTTGACGACGATTGCTTGTCCTTTTTCTTTTGATGATTCCATTGCCTGTCCCGTCAATTACTGCCTCTAATTAGTCCTATAGTATCTTCAAGCTTTTCTTGATCTTTTGGACAAGACGCAGAAATCTAATTACCATACGATCACATCAAAGAGCACATACAAGCTATATAATATACCTTATTATGTATTTATCACAGTCAAGCATTAATATTACTCATGGTCTATATGGACATAATAAGTTACATACATAAGTACATCATGACATTAAAATAAATAAATACAGTCAAACCTACCCATGCGGTCACATCTCTTTATTAACAGGCCACAATTTTTCTTTTCCTGACATGTAAAATGTCATATGAATTGAACTTCTTTTAAAATGTCGTCTGTCTTAAAAGGACAATTTTTCTATGTCCCAAAGGTGACCTCATAATACACACTTGACTGTATATGCATCATGATATAGAAAATAAATAAATTAATAAATACAATGTAAATACAATAAAACCTGCCCAAGCGGTCTTAAGCAGTCAATTATATTAAATGACCATATTTTTCTTGTCCTGCCATAGCAATTTAATATAAATTGAATCTCTTTTAAGAGGTAACCTGTCTTAAAAGAACCATTTTTCTTTGTATCAAAGGTGACCTCTTAATACAGGTTTGATTGTATTAAACAAGAAGAGTATTCATTTTTTTTTTCACATTTTTTTCAGCTCTGTATTGCGTCTTTTTGCAAGCTGCTGTTGCAGAAGTCCAAGATTAAATATACATGAGCAAAATGATAACACAGCAGCCATTGCAAAACTCATGGTAAAACAACGTAAACCATAGCAGTCTTTTTCGCCTTTGTACTGGATACTACCGTCATATAACCAACCAAAGGATTGCTGAAGTAAAAGTCCACCAAATGCATTGCCCAGCATAATAGTTCCCCAATTACGACCGAAATACTTCAATCCATAAAATTCACTGATCATTGTTGGTGTCAAACACCAAAGCGCGCCATTTGAAAATCCTATTATAAGGACGACGATTACTAACATTGAAAACTTGTCTGAAAAAAATATGCAAAGTGCAAGTGTCAACGTTTGAACTATATTAAAAACAAAAAGGATCGCAATCCTTGGATATTTGTGGTAAAGTGCGTCTGACAGGAAACCGGCAAAAAATTTTGAAACAATGCCGCAAATCGGATTTATTGTCGTAAAGACTGTCGTATATTGTTTTATGCGATAAGATGCCAAATATGTTCCGATGTTATTCTGAAACATTAATTGCAGTCCAGCACATAAAATGTAAGCCCATCCCAAGAAATGAAAATCAAATCTCTTCACCAGAGATAATCCGGTTATATCTCCATTTCCTTTTTCCGGACGTAACACATCTGCTTTAACCGAATTGTCTACATTTATTATGGGTTCTTCTTCCGGGTCTGTCTCATATGGAATATATTTCAGGAATACCATTTCCAGAAAAGCAATAGCAGCGAAGCATATTGCAGAAGTTAGATAAAACCCTTTAAGATTTTGGTCTTCATCTTTACGTCCTTTGGCAAATATGACACCATACAAGAGTGACATTAGTGCCGGTCCACCACTGAATGAAGCGTCTAATAGTCCAATAACCTTGCCCCTATGCTTAGGATGAATGTTGACTATGTTCGTTGTCATGGCAGCCATATATAAAAATATTGCTCCAAACCCTACCAATAAATAAAATAGACGATAATGTACATTTACATAAATAGTACCAAAGAGTCAGTGAGTGAGTGAGTGATTGTAGTTTAACGCCAACTCAGAAAATGTTCAGCTATATCATAGCGAGAACAAGTTATTTTTCAGTGATATGATGATGAGGTCGGCTTTGTACTAGACCAACACGCTTAATTGGAATTGTATTGTGCTAGCTCACAGAAACTATAGTCCGCGGATAGACATGTCGCCCTATTAGGACATATTATCCTTATTCTGAGTCAATCAGTCTTTGATCTTTCATGTTAATGTTGTGTGCTTAGCGTAGAGGCAACAAATAACAATTCCATAGCCTTTGGTTTGACCCGATCCTACTATCTACCACACTCGAGGCGAGCGCACTAGCCATTACACTACCGATGCGGTTATTGCTGAAAAGGTATATCACATAAGCCAACAACATAGATTATTTGATTCATGGTAATGCACAATCTAATTAAATTTGTTTGTTGTAACTTTTGTCTATCTTTTTTTTTTTTTTTTCGAAATACACAAACAGCTAACAAAAATATTTAGATATTAACTTGAGTACGTACATTCCGTTGTCCTTTCGCGCAACATATTCAACTGTTTTGTCTATGATTAGACGATCGCAAAAGGAATTACAGGTTACTTGATATGACCCCAAACGATGTGTTAAATGTTAGTGTATCGCAAAAGAAAAACAAACTTAAAATAGATACAGCTTTAAATGTTAGAGATATGGTGTTTAACACCACCTTCAACTATAGTTCAGTGATATCATGGCGGTTAGATTTATTGGTGGAGGAAACCGGAGTACCCGGAGAAAACCACAGACCTGGCAGAACTCACTGACAACCCCTATCATTTGATGTTTTATCGAATATCCCTCGCCCTGAGCAGGGTTCGGACTCACAACGTCAGTGATAATAAGCACTGATTGCACAGATAATAGTACATCTTACTAACATACAATCACGACGGCCACAAAAACGATATAGCAAGCATCTAATTTTAACTAGATAATTTATTAACTAAGCTTTTTGTTCAAAAATGCAAATAATTGTGTATTGCAAGTGTCGATCGTCTTATGTAATGGATATTGATTTTGTTCTGATCTCACATTAAACGGTTTGTTCAAATAAAGTGTTGGTGATCATATAGACAAAATGTGTTCTTATCCATTAAAATTGCAAATTTATGCATTGTTAATCTTTGATCATTATCCGTTAAAGGATTACATTACCCCTATAATGGAGTTTTGTTCTATTTATTGTATTTTGATTTTTACTCCTTTTGTGCACGTCCTACAATTATTTTGTATAATTTGAACCTATTTGACACAGAATGATTGTTGTTTATTTTGTAGTAAATGTTCCGTGATTCTTTCGATATAAACATACACGAGCAGATGTATATCGCTTTTCCTTCTTCCATCGTACCATCATCACCTGGAACAGCATACCACCAGAAATACGTGAGGCCAGTACGATCGGCCAGTTCAAGGCAGGGTTAGGGCCCATTACCCTTCCCGTGCAGTCCCAGATGTCAATAATGCTCCACACTGGCTTTAACTGTAAATACGATTTCGATTTTAACTGTACAGTACGTACATGCACGGAATAACGACACTCAGCATTGAGTACACTCCTGACGGGAGGAAGAGGAAGAAGAACATGCTGAAAATGACTATTACAGTTGTATATATCTACATATTCGCATGGGTGGTGCAATGAGCATGCTCGCCGAGAGTGCGGTAGATCGTGGGTTCGAAACCCGACAGAGTCAAATCAAAGACTATTAAATTGGAATTTGTTGCTTCTGCGCTAAGCACGTAACATTTAGAAGAAAGAGCAAATACTGCTTGGACCAGAATCAGGATAATGTGTCCGAGTGGAACGACAGGAGTATCCGCGGACGGTTGTTTCAGTGAGCTAGCATTATAAAAATCCAACTAAGCTAGTTGATCCTATTGAAAATTAACTTGTATCAAAAATTGTTGAGTCGACGCAGGGGCGGATCCAGGATTTCAAGTTAGGGGGGCGCACTTAAAATTTTTGGGGTA
Organism: Gigantidas platifrons; assembly: GCA_002080005.1. Classification (NCBI taxonomy): domain Eukaryota; kingdom Metazoa; phylum Mollusca; class Bivalvia; order Mytilida; family Modiolidae; genus Gigantidas; species Gigantidas platifrons. The sequence continues at coordinate 353,424 of MJUT01005706.1, forward strand.
TTTCGTGTGAAAAATCACGATTTTACGCAAAAAAATCACATTTTTTCCAATTTTTACGGGGGTGGGGGCGCCGGGTGTCCCCCCCCCCCCTGGATCCACCCCTGCGACGTTAAACAACAAACATCATTCACTGACTAAAGATTTCTAGTTGTGATATATTTAATGAAAACGACAATTTGTATATATAATTGATAAAATATATGGTCACTAACAATATAATATATGTACTATCATATAAGTACAACATTTGAATTATATTATTTGTCAATTTTCAATTTCAGTTTTCATGAAGTAGAAGAAATATTTTGAGTTTTCTGACATTATACAATATCATATTTTGTAACACAGCACCATACGTATTAATATTATTGTTTGTGATTTTATATGACCGTATTATTTGTTTGTTGAAAAATAATGCAAACTTTTCAGACGAATTACAGATTTGGTTTCAATAAGGTCCAAATGCAGGTGATCCTATATAGCTATGTTATTACCTTTAGCGGCCAATGAAAATGGCTCTTATGAAACTATGAAAGCGTTCCAATTAAAAATTAAACTGTGTTCTTAGCTACGAGAAATCAGATTAGCTGAAAAAGGTTATAACCCCTATTTAACATATCATTAAATAGTAATGCCATAGGCTACCTCTAATATGACCTTTGATGTGGTTTCTTCATATCTCCCAAGCCGCGACATATCAGTAAAGGAGAGAGAGCAAGTTCCTTGCATCAATAATTACCTGCCAGAAAATAGTACACATCCTGGAGGGCTGACTTATCGCTGTAAAAATCCTTCATTAACGTGGTACTCCATAAGAGACCAAATCCTGCTGAAGCAATTAACAGTCCACAAAAGGAAGCCATTCTCGGACCAAACTTTTCACACACCATACCAGCAGGAAATCCGAGAGATATTCCGAAGTTTGACATTGATCCGAATAATTCAACTGAAAAACGTAAGAGAAAACAATACCATTTAAATGAAATACATTTTTTCCAGTATAATAAGGAATTTTCTCTTTGCTTGGACAGTACCACTAGTGAAGCAGGAACTTATACCCTTCCGGAGCACATGAGTTCACCCACAGTTTTTTGGTGGGATTTGTGTTGCCGATTATTTAGTTTTCTGTGTAGTGTTTTGTCGACCATTGTTGGTCTTTTTTTCCCTTTTTTGTGATTCTAATGTTTGTCTTTTGTTTTATGACTTCTGATTACCCCTATTTTATCTTTAGTCTTTTCCTAAATCCTTTTTGATCATTGTAAAATATCAAGACATTGTAATGCCGGCTAAAGACATTTGAGCGAATTGACAGTACAAAGGAGCGACATAAAATAACCCATTTGAGCGAGAATAAAAACTCTTCCGTTGTCCCCTGATCACTATAGGGAGGTGGAAGTAGGTTTTTGAGACAGGATATTTGTCTTGTTTTAATATGTACGTGAAGATATGATGATAGTCTCATAATTCCGTTCTTGCTTGGTATTTAAATCCAAGAATACGAGTGTACTATTCACGAGAAATTGTACCACTAGAATTCTTTTGAACCATATCATGCAAGTGTTTATCCTTTTCCACCCTGTACTGTGGAAGTACTGTGTTCATGCTCCTTATTTTGATATATTTAATGGGCTGTAGTTTCAATAACACTAAGTGATAACAATTAGTCGACTAAAATCAACTCCTGTAATACTTTACAGGTGAGTACAGGTAGATGTTGTGAGAGTCGCTCATTTCACCACATAGATTTTAGGGTCAATTGCAATTGTGTCGCTCAAATGTCCACTAATGTTGTCGCTCAAATGTCCAGTGTAAATTTATTTTTTCGCTCAAATGCCAACCGCCCTGTAATGAATTAGAATAGTATTTCGATTACTAATAGATAGTAGCAATTAGTATACAAATTCTATATCTACGTTGTTGTTACTATCTCTGGGTCGAAACCTCTGCGGTTGGTCCATTCGTATCCGAGTGTATCATCCGCCCAGTAGTCAGTGTTTTGGCACTGACATGTTTATTAGATGTATTTATTATTGAAATTTACAGTTCCTAAATAATGTAATTATTATCAAAACTAAGATTCTCCTCCTTCAGACATTAGACACCTTAGCAGGTTTTGGCTACCCTGTTTAGGTCCTTTGGTTGCATTGCTCACAAAAACTTTTCAATTATTTTGCTTTCCAATCGCTTGATTTTGAGCGTACCTGATGAAGGTCATTCCAGAAAATTACTTAGGAGACGAGTCCTTGAAAACATGGACGTAGAACCATTTACTGGGCTTTTCCATTCCAAATAATGTTCAAGACCAGATTTGCATATTTCAGACAAGATAATAGCTATTTACTACAACATTTTTAGGTAAAACGATAAATCGAAAACTCTGAAATCACGAAGCATCCGCTGTGAATATAATATTGATCATGTTGTCATCGTTAAAATATGCAACTATGGAAAAACGTTATAGACGACGATAAATGACTGGATGTGCGTTTTAATGATGTTGATAAAGTCCCCTTGCAACATTTCCGGGGTAAACAATGGCTGTCTGACCCAATGTTAAACCTCCGTTGACCTGTTTACAGGACAAACGTTAGAAAGTAAACTGCAGCCTGATTTGACTTGATGGTTTAAGCATATGCAATCAAGTTGTGATTCTCTTGGTCCAAGATGGGGGAACAGGGTTTAGGGGGTGGGTGGAGTATGACTAAGCAATGCAATTTCTAATTTGACAAATTGAATGGTTGAAAAGAGAAGTAACATGTCTACCTTCAGGTTGTGTGTAGTTAAACTGCTTCTTTACCGCCACTATGTAAGCACCGTAGGCATATAAAGATCCGGCGATTATCATTCCAAGACATCCGGCAATCAGTGCCAAGACACGCGGAAGCATTTGTCCAACACTACCCATTTTCTCTCACTGTAGTATTACTTTTTGTTTTATCGAAATGATATTTCATATTAATTTGAATCATGTGTTTAATTTTAATCATATCATATGTGTACACATATAGGGTCAGTGATAACATACAATATAAATATGTTATACTATTATCTAAGCATATCTCGTAATTGTCACAAAGAATGCAGACTCTAGTATATAATATCTTTTATCACTTCATCACTTGTAATTGTTATTTATAGTCATTATAATTCAGAAAAGACTTCGCATGTAAGAATTGTTCCAGGTACTCCGGTTTCCTCCACAAATAAAACTGATCGCCATGATATAACTAAGCTATTGCTGAAAATGGCGTTAAACACTATAAACCTCCTCCTTCTCCTGTGCAAACAGTACCTACATAGGTCACTAGTTTGTTATCTCCTCACCAACGAAGTTGCGAAGGGATATAGTAACGCTATCGTCCGTCCATCCATCCGTAACATCCTTGTGAACACTCTAGAATCAACATTCTTCAATGGATTTTGACCAAACTTGGTACAAACTTAGTCCTAAGGAAAATCTGGAACCCTTTTGATTTTCAAGGTCAAAGGTCAAGGTTACTGGGACAATTTTTTAGGCGAGGGTATACGCCACGCTTTGCGTTGCCCTTGTTCCACATATGTCACTTGTAAGACATGTATGTGCCTAGAAAAGTGAAAGGCTGATATAAGGCTTTATTTAATATGCGAAAATGAAGGGACACAATGAAAAACAAAACATACCACACTATCGGCATATTCGTAGGAAGGTGTAAAATCAAAACCCCTCTACACACAAATACATGACCGTTCACTTTCATTGCTTGGTACAGGAACTTCAATAAAAAGTGACGTGAACAAACTAGTTTTGTGGGCCCGTCAAACTAGATTATACAGGGAATATCGCGATGTTAAAAAATATTATACATATGAGTACCACAGCGACTCTGGATTCAATCAATGATATCTACGTGTATTGTTTCTGTGAGAAACCGACATGTCAATGACACAATTGTCTACATAGAACATGAACTACTGATGTTAAAATATACGACGAACTCAGCCAATCAAATTTGAGTATTTCCTTATTTGAGAATATTCTCAGACTTAAGTAAATTCTCAAGTTTTGTGGCGCTGGGGCCTGATGATCACTACAAATGTCATAATCCAGATTAACAAAACACGCAAAAACATAAAATTAGAAACATATGACATCAAAAACTTCGGACAAAACTGCGAGGAGTGGGGGCAAGGGTTTCGAAAAGGTATCAGTGAATTGAGACAAAGGCAACAACTTTTAAAGACGCCAACTCGAAAAATTTAGGGATTTTCCAAACATTAGAAAAATCAACTTACAAATATAAATAAGTATAACTGCTACATGATCAAATTCTTCATTCACCAAATAAGCCATGCATATCATATCAAAATCAGCAACAGTGGTGTCGCTATGCTTGTTAAACGGACAAATAACTGACTAGCCGAAACTCAAAACACGCTGACATAACCGTTGTAGTGCTGCAGTTAAATCGGACATATCTAAGATTTACGAAAACTCCAAGATACAAGTTTGCGATAGAAAATTAACCTGACACCCAGAATGTCTAAAATAATTTTCTCATCTGACACTCATGTTGTTGATTTAAGTAGCCTGATTATGAAAATTAAAATTAAAATGTTACTATAAATATAAATCTGAAAGGAGGTTTTCTTTTTTCTTTCTAGTTTTTTTAAATATTGTATTTGTCTGTCTTTCGAATTGCGGCTTCTGGTATCATCAAAAACGATTTGTCATACAATGGATTGGTTAATCGATACAGATGACTAGGCTTCTGTTTGCACTGTCGTAATCTTCATTTTGCCTTGTTATTGACATATTAGACTTTGATCATTACCCGAATAACTCGTCAGGCGCCACATATGGCGTAAGATCCCTTTTCGAGTATCTAGATTCATCCCAGGTTTTTGATAGGGGTCCGTGCTGCTTATCTTAATACCAGTATGTTGTGCTTGTTCGCACAGATTAATGTTTTTCTTTATGTTTTTTATCCCCTCGCCAACGAAGTTGCGAAGGGATATAAAATGCTACCGTCCGTCCTTCCGTAACATCATTGTGAACACTCTAGAATCAACATCCTTCAATGGATTTTGACCAACCTTGGTACATACTTAGTCCATAAGAGAATCTGGAACCCTATTGATTTTCAAGGTCATTGGTCAAAGTTCAAGGTCACCGAGTCAATTTTTAGGAGAGGGGATACGCCACGCTTTGCGTTGCCCTTGTTAATATGTCTGACAACATGTTTGTCCTTCTGTATTAAATATTTCATGACGTCTCACGCGGTATCTTGTCATTCATGAAAAAAAAATATATAACAAAAAAACACTATCTTTATCCTGCATGCTGCTGTAAAGCATTTGATTGCGAGCAACAGACATTATGAACGGCTACAAAAGGATACATGTACATTGTCAATATGTTGTCAAAACGATGGAATGGAAATAACACCAGTCAGAAACTTGTGATTTAGATCAGCCAGTGTAAATTCCCCTTAAAATGTCAAAGTGCACTTTTCTAAATACAAAATGTAACTATGCCATTCAATTATTGAATTGAACAAAGGGCAACAGAAATGATACAAGCTTCAATCTGAATACCAATATAAACTATATATCATTCCTAAAATAATTTTTACATACAGTAACATAATGATAAACGTGTCCTTTACAAATCCTTAAACTTTCGGATTCCAGTCATCACTGGTTTTGGCCTAATGTAACTAGAGATAATAATGGTGAAAAATCAACAATAGACAAATCAGTTTCATAGTCCAAGGATAGAAATGCTAACTAAGAGTAAATGATTATGCATAACATCAAGATCTTTAAAATGTTTTTTTAACTCCACTTGTATAAGTCAAGCAGGCAGGAAGAGTAAGTCAGATATCTGCCAGAGTGGTTGATTTTTATAGTCTTGGGTCGGATACGGTGGTTCAATTCATCACGGATATGTTCGATTTGGGTATCAAACCAGTAGGTGACCTTAACGACCAAGTCATGACACCAATGTTCTGTTACTGGTGAAAAGCAATTGATATGCGAGCCGTATTTTGTCCTGCATTATCTTGCTGAAACGAAATGCCAGGTCTAGTTTTAAGCATGAAATTAATAACTTCTGTGGCTGCAATTGTGTCTCTGTATCTGGCCGCATTTTATGTACCGTGCCATGACTATCACACTTCCACTACCAAATTGTGTTGTCTTCGATACACACAGGGCAATCTCAATAGGAGAGAGTCAACCAAGATTCATCGGAAAACAACACAGGATTAGAATTAGGATTATTGTGTTTAGCACCACTTTCAGCATTATTTAAGTTTATCACGCGCACGGCGACCAGTTTTTTTAGTGGAGAAAGCCAGAGAAACCCACGGACCTGCCGAAAGTCACATAATGATGCATCGAGAACGCCTCGCCACGAGCGGGATTCGAACTCACAACTTTAGTGGTGATAGGTACTGATTACACAGGTAGTTGTAAATCCGTCTACCATGCGATCACGACCACGACGGCCCCTTGATAACAACATACATTCGTTGTTCAATCATTCTATATAGTAAACGTTATCTATTGACAGCATATGTGGTATACTTTGAGAGAATACTCTTCCAAAACATTAAGTGGTGATTCTCAATTCTATCGCAATGACCTCATCAGAAATTGTACATCATATATTTTTTGTTCTCTTTGCGGGTAATTTTTGGATCAAATTTCCTCCCCTCAAATACTCATGTTAGAGCGATCAGAGAATTACATCTGTAAAATGTACAAGGAATATCCTCAAGGACGCTGCCGATATTGTGCGTTATTTACTAGTTTGAGTCCTAGTTTTTGACAGGCTCTTTAAAATGAAAAATAATGTCCTCCTAGTTAGACTTCAGAGTATATAAAAGGATTAGTGTAGAATCATGGTGGTTTGCAAAGTACCAACTTGCGGAATGCATATAAAAGGGGTTTAAGGGGGTACCATACACTACAGGGAGAAAACTCTTTAACATCAGTTGAACGTTTTGATCATATGATGTTTGTATGCACAGAGAGAAAAGCTGCTACCGTATGTGGCTAGTGAATTTATTGCTCTGAGTCTGTTGGTTGGAATTTGTTAAAATTTTGATATTTATTACAGTGGATATATTCAAACATATTGCCAAAAAAAAATAAGAAAATTAAAAGAGCAGATCAAATTTTACCTGAAGTATATGGTACCACCTTAAATCGTTTTGTTTCTCTCCGAACAAGAAAGCATGGGACAGTTGGACACTTCTATAATAGTTACTGATATGGAGGGCAATATCAGGATATACAGAACCCCCAAGGGTCATGGTACTGACCAGTGGAAATGATATTGCCCGAGCCGGAGGCGAGGTAAATATCAAATTTCATGCTCCGTACCATGATTCAAGGGCAGTCTATCTATCCTGATATTGCCCTCCATGTCAGTAACTATTGTGTTTTTTCGCATTGAAGACCAGAATCTGACGCACACAATATAAATGTACATAAATTTGTCACGTGCTGATATAGGCCGGTCCAAAAACCAGGTATAGACCGGTAGCATCAGTCTAATTACGGTTTTGGACCGGTCTATATCAGCATCCCAGTCTGTATCGCGGAATAGTGAAGGTCACGTGGAGAGTGTTCATCCAATTAAATGTCTGCTTTTCATTCTGATATGCAAAAAATGGTAATATAATAAATAAGTAAGAATGAAGTTGGTTATTTATTATATACAGTCCGACAAAAGTTAAGCACCACCTGACTTGTTTCAATAATATCTTTTCTAATAATGAACTTATTTCAAATCGGTTTGCTGTTTTCGTTACCTGTACACACATACTTACTTACCTGTGAAGCAGGTTATTGATCGATTTTTATTTATGTGTATATGACAGGGTGTGTAAAGTGCCACGTGTACTTTTCAACATTTGTGTTTACGAACGAAAGCTGATTTTTGTGTGTAGAGTTTTAAGTTTCATTTTCTATTGGTTTGGTATGGTGCGGCGAAAATTAACCATACCAGAAAGGCGGCAAGCTGTTGGCATGCATAACGGTGGTTTTAGCCATAGAAGGGTGGCAGACCACTTCAGGGTTAACCATTCCATCATTGTACGACTGATGCAGCGTTTTCGTCAAACGGGGAATGTTACTGACCGTCCACGTGCAGGTAGACCTCGCAAAACGACGCCGAGAGAGGACCGGCTCACATCCAGACGGGCGCGGCAACGGCCGTTCAGTACAGCTGGTGCACTTCGTGGTAATTTACCGTTTGGAGGCCACATTAGCACACGCACTTTAAACAGACGCCTCCACCATCAGGGAATGCGAGCGCGACGACCCATAAAACGTCCACAGTTGACATTACGTCATCGCCATGCTCGATTTGACTGGTCACATGATCATTTGGGGTGGACTATTCGCACATGGAGACGGGTCCACTGGTCTGATGAAAGTCGTTTTTTGTTACGCCCTACCGACGGTCGTGCAATGGTTTGGCGCCAACGAAACACTTCATTTCAGGTTAACCACATTTTGGGCACAACTGCTTTTGTGGGTGGGGGTGTAACTGTCTGGGGTTGTTTTTCCTTTGACTGTAAGTTGGACTTGTACGTTCTTGATGGTAATCATCCAGGCCAAAAATACCGTGACAATGTGCTCGCTCCATACGTAGTCCCCCATTTCGACAATCATGCATTGGCTGACAGGCCAATGTTCATGGACGACAACGCTAGGCCAAATAGAGCCCAAATTGTACAACATTTTTACAGTAAGAGGCTGTTCAGACAATTCCATGGCCTGCGATGTCGCCAGACATGAACCCTATAGAGCATGTATGGGACTTTATTGGCTGAAAAATTAACCAACGCAATCCAAAATGTCAAAATATTGACGAATTAAGAACTGCTATCTTACAGGAGTGGCAACAGTTCCCCCAAGAACGGCTTATGCGTCTTGTGCGAAGCATGACGAGGCGTGTTACAGAACTTCACAATAAACGCGGTGGATATACTCGTTATTGATTTTTGTGCCTTACACATACGAACAATAGATGCATTCAAAAGTTCTTAAAATCTGAAGACTCTGCATTTTAATGCAATGTTAATAACTTCCATCAAAGACAAACTGGTTTTATGTTTTTCCAGCGCCTGTTTTGAATCCCATTTTTCACATCTTTCATGATTATAAAAT
>MJUT01005706.1:363244-392822 GCA_002080005.1 Gigantidas platifrons
AACCCGCGGCTGATTACGCTTCGTTCCTCACTCCATCAGGAACGAAGCGTAATCAGCCGCGGGTTTCCGACGATGGTATACTATATGCTGATGTAAATCGTTCCAATACGAGCAGCTGACATTATGAACGGCTATTAAAGAATATACATGCATATACATTGTCTATATATAGTCTATGCGTATGTGACAACAATGGAATGGAAATAACATCAGTAGGAAACTTGTAATTTGGATCTGATTAAATGGCATGTCAGTCAGTATTAATGCCTCGAAAATATCAAAGTGCAATTTTCTAGATAGCTATGGAATTTTAATATTAAATTGAACAAAGGGCAACAGAAATGATACAAGCTTCAATCTGAATACCAATATAAACTATATACCATTCCTAAAATAATTTTTACATACAGTAACATAATGCTAATTCTGTCCTTTACAAATACTTAAACTTTCGAATTCCGATCAAAACTGGTTTAGTCTAAAGTAGCTAGACAGAACAAATGGGCAAAATCAAGAATAGCAAAATCAGTTTGAAAGTTCAAGGACAGAAATGCTAACAAAGAGTCAATGATTCCACCATTATTAGCGTTTTTGGTGGATAGTAAAGGAGGTCTTATTGACATGACGATGCGCGACATCACCGTCTCTGTAATGTAATGTATGGCTTACAGCAGATCGATCTGCTAGAGTGGTTGTCTTTTAGACTGAGTCGGACACTGTGGCTCGATTGGGTTTCAAGCCCGTATGTGAGCTTAACTGCCAAGTCATGACAGCAATGCTTTGCTGCAGATGAAAATCAATAGATATGCGAGTCGTGTTTTATCCTGCATTATCTTGCTGAAACGAAATGCCATGTCCATTTTTGATACATGAAATTGAGAACTTCTGTGGCTACAATTGTGTCTTGTAACTGACCGCATTTAATGTACCGTTCTATAACTGCTACCAAATTTCACCGCCATGATATAGATTAAATATTGTTGAAAGTGGCGTTAAACACCATAAGCATAAAACAAATATGACAGCAGACGACAAGTTATTCTTATCTTCGATATACTCGATCACGGCAATCTGAATGAATGAGAGGGAACCAAGATTCATCGGAGAACAACATATGATTAGAATTATTATATTATATATTCAGTTCATATCGTGGCGGTCAGCTTTATTGCTGGAGGAAAACGGAGTACCTGGAGAAAATCACGGACATACTTTAATCACATAAAGTTGTATCAAGTACACCTCGCCATGAGAGGGATTAACACTCGCAGCTTTAGTGATGATAGGCACTGATTACATAGGTATTTGTAAATCCATCCACCATGCGACGGCCCCTGGAATACAACCTACGACTACATTCGTGTTCCGATTATTCTAAGTGGTATACTTTCAGTAGATGCTCTTCCAGAAGTTAAAGTGGTGATTCTCAATTCTAACGCAATGACCTCATCAGAAATTGTGCATCATATATATTTTGTTCTCTTTACTTGTAATTTCTGGATCAAATTTCATCCCCTGAAATACGCATGCTAGAGCGATCAGAGAATTACATCTGTACAATGTACAAGAAATATCCTCATACATAAATTTGTCAAGTGCTGATATCGACCGGTCCAAAAACCAGGTATAGACCGGTAGCACCAGTCTAATCACGGTTTTGGACCGGTCTATATCAGCATCCCAGTCTGTATCGCGGAATAGTGAAGGTCACGTGGAGAGTGTTCATCCAATTAAATGTCTGCTTTCCATTCTGATATGCAAAAAATGTTAATATAATAAATAAGTAAGAATAAAGTTGGTAATTTATTATATGTTAGATTACTCTACATATAAGATCAGCATGCGATACAACATTATGGGATAAAGTTTGTCAGTGACTTGCGACAGGTCGGTGGTTTTCTCCATAACGAGCTGCCAGCGTCCTTAAAAACTCGGCCATTTCAATGTCCTCTTTTTGGTCAGTAACATTTTATGTCATGTGATACAGATATCGACCTCTAGTCAATGACAGATATATGCATGTATGACATAGAGTAACGATTTCTAACCTTTTAACCCTCAATCATATTTACCATACTTTATCAACAATTGACATCTTTGTAAGATTTTTGAGAATCGCAGGAACCTAAGATGAAAGTGCTCACTGATGAAAAAATAGGAACACCCACTCATAAATACAATGCTAAAAATATCCTCGTGTTCTTTTCTAACTGCTTGGACCAATTTTTGGATCCAAAGATTTTGTTAAACAAAATAGGAAACAAGATATATCAGAGGAAAACTTTCATCTATAAATTGAACGTTCCGATTCTTATCCACCATATAAGTATTATATATATATACCACGGATCTTACAAATTAACTTATTTAAACCAACGAATCCGAAGGATGAGTTGGTTTAATTAAGTTCATGAGTAAGATCCATTGTATATATGGTTTGTAACAGAAATTACATGATTGACAGATCTATGACGTCAAAATCGGAAAAATGCGTATTTATGTTATAATTATTATTGTTACACAAATACGCATTTTTCCTTTGATGTTGATTTAAATAAGTTAATTCGTAAGATCCATGGTATATATAATACTTATTGACATGACGGTATGTTACCTTGACCTGCAGGAACTAACCGCACCGGTGTTGTAATGGTTAAAGAACAGAGAGCTCTCCTCGAGTGTAATAGATTGTGGGTTCGAGCCCCGATCGGGTCAAACTAAAGACTATAAAATTTGTATTAGTTGCTTCTCGATAAGCACACAGGATTAAGGAGAAAGGGCAAAGACTGGTTGTCTTGGCATTGGTATAATGTGTTCGAGTGGGCCGACATGTCTGTCCGTGAACTGTTGTTTCGGTGAACTAGCACTATAAAAATCCAACTCAGCGTGTTGGTATAGTACAAAACGGACCTCATCATCATCTCATTGAAAATTAACTTTTTCCCACCAGGATATAGCAGAAAATTTGCTGAGTTGGCGTTAAACAACACTCACTCACTGTCTCACTCCTACACAGGAGGTATATCCTAACTGTTAATGTGTCTTCTTTTTAAGAACAAAGAGTTTCAAAAACGTCAGGAATAGAAATCCTGCACAGATAAAAAAAAAAAAATGTATGCTGAAAATAGGTTTGGTTTATGGTATTTAACGCCGTTTTCAACAATATTTCAGACATATTGTGGCAGTCGTTTTGTGTGTGTGTGGAGGAAACCGGAGTACACTGCATGACAAACTTTTTTTTTAATGCATGTTTAATTTTTTTCTTAAAACACTTAGGAAGATCTAGAAAAAGCAATTGACAAAACAATAGCAAGCCAAAATATAGAACGTGTAATTATTTAAGTGGATAAAAAAAACAAGTATGATTTGACAAATTAAAAAAATATCACGATTAGAGGTACACATGTATAATGCCGGATCTTTTTAGTCACGTGCATACGCACGATATTTGGATATTTTTGGGTGCATAATTACAGTTATTATAGTCCGTTTTAATATTTAATTATATGTATATATACATAATGATCTGTTAATCACGTCATATCTTACCATAATATATCTATATTTAGATCTATGACAATATACAAGTAGTATTTATTTTCTGATTTACGTCCAAATTTAAGTCCATCAAATGAACTTGTTTGTAAGGTTAAATTAAATTACTTTGTAGATTAAACTAATGTTAAGCAAATTTCGTTAAAAAAAATGATAAATAGGCGTTTAGTGGAATTAAACATTGTGACTATGTTTCATCTTTTACTGCCATGACGTTAAAACACCTAATATCAAATCAAATCAATTTACTGCCATGATATAGCTGAAATATTGTTGAAAGTGGCATTAAACACCATAACTCCCTCCGCATCTTTTGTCTATGTGTACTAACATTAACAGAGAAAAACCCTGAATATGCCGAAAAAACAGTTAGTAGACAGATTTTTTTAAATAATTGGTTCCTGTCGATATAAGTGAAAGTGTCTATAATAATTATATGTAATCAATAAATGTACCTTCACAAATTTGCTACCAAGGATCACTGAAATTGTACTAAATTTGCTACCAAGGATCACTGAAATTGTACTAAATTTGCTACCAAGGATCACTGAAATGGTACTAAATTTGCTACCAAGGATCACTGAAATTGTACTAAATTTGCTACCAAGGATCACTGAAATTGTACTAAATTTGCTACCAAGGATCACTGAAATGTACTAAATTTGCTACCAAGGATCACTGAAATTGTACTAAATTTGCTACCAAGGATCACTGAAATTGTACTAAATTTCCTACCAAGGATCACTAAAATTGTACTAAATTTCCTACCAAGGATCACTGAAATTGTACTAAATTTCTTACCAAGGATCACTGAAATTGTACTAAGTTTCTTACCAAGGATCACTGAAATTGTACTAAATTTGCTACCAAGGATCATTGAAATTGTACTAAATTTCCTACCAAGGATCACCGAAATTGTAAGTTAAATTTGCTGCCAAGGATCACTGAAATTGTACTATATTTGCTACCAAGGATCACTGAAATTGTACCAAATTTGTTACCAAGGTTCACTGAAATTGTACTAAATTTGCTACCAAGGATCACTGAAATTGTACTAAATTTGCTACCAAGGATCACTGAAATTGTAATAAAATTTGCTACCAAGGATCACTGAAATTTTACTCAATTTGCTACCTAGGATCACTGAAATTGTACTAAATTTGCTACCAAGGATCACTGAAATTGTACTAAATTTGCTACCAAGGACCACTGAAATTGTACTAAATTTCCTACCAAGGATCACTGATATTGTACTAAATTTCCTACCAAGGATCACTGAAATTGTTCTAAATTTGCTACTAAGGATCACTGAAATTGTACTAAATTTGCTACCAAGGATCACTGAAATTGTGCTCAATTTACTACCTAGGATCACTGAAATTGTACTAAATTTGCTACCAAGGATAACTGAAATTGTACTAAATTTGCTACCAAGGATCACTGAAATTGTACTAAATTTGCTAGCAAGGATCACTGAAATTGTACTAAATTTGCTACCAAGGATCACTGAAATTGTACTAAATTTGCTACCAAGGATCACTGAAATTGTACTAAATTTGCTACCAAGGATCACTGAAATTGTACTAAATTTCATGACAAATTTCACATGATATTAGTGTCGTTCAACAGTAACACGACAGGTGCCACTAGTGAAGCAGGAACTGCTTAACCTTCAGAACACGACAGGTGCCACTAGTGGAGCTGGAACTGCTTAACCTTCAGAACACGACAGGTGCCACTAGTGGCGCAGGAACTGTTTAACTTCAGAACACGACAGGTGCCACTAGTGGAGCAGGAACTGCTTAACCTTCAGAACACGACAGGTGCCACTAGTGGAGCAGGAACTGCTTAACCTTCAGAACACGACAGGTGCCACTAGTGGAGCAGGAACTGCATAACCTTCAGAACACGACAGGTGCCACTAGTGGCGAAGGACCTGCTTAACTTCAGAACACGACAGGTGCCACTAGTGGAGCAGGAACTGCTTAATCTTCAGAACACGACAGGTGCCACTAGTGGCGAAGGACCTGCTTAACCTTCAGAACACGACAGGTGCCACTAGTGGCGAAGGACCTGCTTAACCTTCAGAACACGACAGGTGCCACTAGTGGAGCAGGAACTGCTTAACCTTCAGAACACGACAGGTGCCACTAGTGGAGCAGAACCTGCTTACTCTTCAGAACACGACAGGTGCCACTAGTGGAGCAGGAACTACTTACCCTTCAGTAGCATCCGAGTTCATCCCCGGTTTTTGCGGGATTCGTGTTGCTCAATTTAGTTTTCTGCATAGTGTTTTGAAGATCTTTGTTTGTCCTTTTGTCTTTTTTATTTCGACCGTTGTATTGTCTGTCCCTCTTCGTTTCACGGATTCTGATTGACCCTTTTGGTATCTTCCAACTTGTCTTTTTTCAGTCTTTCTGTTCGTGTCAAACAAAAGATCACAACATACAGCTTTGGACGTGTATATACAATTGCGGCGGGGTTAAACCGGTCAATTAAGAAATAAATCATGGAAGCCAGAATGTGTTGGGAGTTTTAACATGGATTGGCGGATATTAGTATTTTATCTCGAGCCAGAGGCGATTATTATTTCCATTCTGATATGTCTAAGAGTACAGATACGGTAGTATACTTTGATTGGAAGACCGTAATTTATATTTACATTTGCGGAAAATGTCGCACACAATTTATGCTGCCAAATTCGAGCAGACGATAATTCATCAACATGTACATTTACAACGGAAAAATCAGTCTCATGCACCGGCGCATGTGCTAATGAGATTATACCAATAGATAAATTGGTGATTTGTCTACAAAGCGAAAGAAGGACGTCATGTTAAAATCAATGGTATTTAAACTCTCTCTTGCATACATATAAATACATTCGTCAGAGATCAAGTGTTACATGTACAATAAATAAATCAAACCAATTTAAGATCAAACCTTTTAATTAACCTTTTTACGGTAATTTTAACATGACAAATATTTAGAACACTTCGGCAAGTATACATTGTATATCCGTGGGGCGTTGTGGTCGTGCCCCCTCCCCCTCCCCCCCCCTGTAGTTGGGTTTATAGCTACCTATGTAATCAGTGTCTAACACCGCTAACGCTGGTAGTCGAATCCTGCTCATTAACATCACGTGATAAAGTTTGTCAGTTACTTGCGTAAAACTGATGAATATAGATTTTATGTTATCTGAGTTAATGAGTTATTTAGTTTTTGCTAGGAAACGAATTTTACATATTGTGTAAATGCTGTTTACAAAATCAGAAAAGATCGACATTCATAACCCTCGTTCTTGAATAGAAGGGTTTCTAACAGAGCGTTCTTAAATGTCGTATATTTTTTTTTATCATTTTAAAATGTGGGTTGTATAAACTTAAAATTCTGAATTACGTTCTTTTTACTCATAAAAGAAGTCATCAGACGGTAGTTAGATTTATATAATACGAGATTTATAATACCTAGCCATGTGTAGCGAGTCGGTGAATTTGCGACAGACAGGTCGATGACTGTCTGTAGATACTCCGGTTTCATGTACCATAAATTTCACTGCTATATTACAACTGTATGATATGCTTTTGAAAAAAAGATTTAAGTACTCATAACCCCCCGCCCTCCCTTTTTTATATTTGGTAATGTCATAAGTGTGCATAGTGCTGATTATGTGCATATTTTTTTGTTTTTTTTCACGGAAGGTATGATAATAAAGTATACTTTAACTTGGAGTGCATTGATATATCCCCCTGATTTAACACTAATTAAACAGCACCAAATCTGTAAATACAACACCAGTCATGTTTATATAATAATTAACCCATTCAACCTATGCAAGGCAGTAACTACCATTGAGGCAAGTGAGGCAATTGCCTCACTAAAATTTCAGTCAATTTTGTTTTTAAATAAAAGATTTACAAAGGTGTCTTGTGTCTTGTGTATTCTTTTATGTTGATTATGCCTAAGTAGTATCAAGTTGTTCCAATCGTATGATAGTCGGCCTATTCTGTATGTTATTGAGTTCACTCAGCCTCAAACCGTATAAAAGGGTGCACTCGACTCGCAGCCGCAAGTGATAAAGTTTATCAGTTGCTTGCCCATGGTCGGTGGTACTCCGGCTTCCTCCACCAGTAAAACTGGTCGCCATGATATAGCTGAAATATTGTTGAAAGTGGCGTTAAACACCAAAAATCAAAATCAAACCGTATGTGCGTCCCTCATTTAGTTACATTATGTCGTGATGTAGTTATACACGTTACATATTTACATTGACGACACTTCTAGTATGCGAAATGGATATTTGGCTGAAAACAAGGTCTTGCCGAAAAAGAAAAGCAGGCCAATCCGAATTAGGTTTGTGCAAGTTGAAGTTGTATGTCGTAATTTTTCATACACAAATTTTAACTAGAATAGATCGAGAACGCCTCTACAGAATCAGTTGAAAATTAGTTGCACTTCAACATATTATTTGTTTTTATTATGTCCCCTCCTTTAGGCGACGAAGGCATTCAATTTTACCGTCCGTTCGTCAAGAATAACATAAAACACCGCAACATAATCACTTTAAAATCACTTGTTTGCAAATGTTAAGGACATAACATACAGATCAAGCTCGAATTTCATTATAAGGGGTATTTTGCATTTTTCGGTTTCTGCTATGGTGCCAGACATATATTTTATGGCTTGACCTCGCAGGCAGAGCATTCGTTTCATAGTTGTTTTTTTTTCAAATACTTTTGGTAATTAAAGCTTTTCTTCTATGACTGCGTTGATTTTTGAGTTAAAAAGCATGCTATAACCTAAATATTTATTTTCGGTAGATTCTTGTAGTGCTGGCATCTCCATTGAATAAGCTAGTTGTCCTTATGCGTATTCTTTTTAAAGCCATGACTATCATATGTCAGTTAGATGGCAACCTTTACTAAAACAACAACTTTAATTACATGTGTACGATCATTTTCATAGCCGAAATACCCTTGCAATTCCAAATAAAGCAAGAGCTTCATGGGGACTTTGTTCCCATGGACCCCTTACCAGAACTCTGCCCTGAACCTGCTGGGGACCTAGGTGGTTCCTAGACCTCTTGCCTCACTAGAAAGGAGACCCTAGTTACGGCCTTGTTATGCCAACATTTTATGAGATTATCACCTTATCTACATGTATATATTTGTTTCAAACTTTTAATTAAGTGCTTAACTTTTATAAATAATACAAGAGAACGTCCTGCTCCAAAACCTATACTTCCACCTCCCTATGGAGAGCAGGGGGCAACGGTCTCAATGCCTGGCAAACAGAAGAGGGGTTATCCCGCTCAAATGGATTATTAAATTTTCGCTCAAATGGGTTACAAGTTGCAGCTTTTATGTCCGTTTTTTCTCGCTCTTTCGTCCTGTCAATTCGCTCAAATGTCTTTCGCCGCTTTTTATGCCTATTTTTAAAATGTTGGCATATGTTGAATGAACTTATATATGTACCTATACGCTTTCCTGACGTCATACCATTGTTTTTAAAAAAAACTTCCCAGTTCAGTATATAGATACAACGGGTACGCTGTTTCAAAATTACTGACCTCGTAACCAAAGGCTGAACTATTAAACTAGGATCAACCTTTCGGTGAAATAAACATCCGTTTTCTAATAACATCCCAGAGAAGACCACAAAAGACATTTATACCATGAACCCAGGTAAAGCCGCAAAAGATATATACAATGATTGGTTTAAAACTCTTTACAATGTTGTTCTTACAATCCCACAGTACACATCCGTGTAATAATTGCGGGTATTATATTTGCATACTAAGTATATTTTCTTAACAAACATATAAATAATATTATACCATTTTAATAGCTTCCGTGAAATATAATTGCTGTAATTCTGCTTTGACTTGTATATTTATAAAAAAAAAAGAAAGGCAAAAAAAGTGACATTAAGCCCCATGAACATGAACCCAAACCTCATCACAAACATCTCTTATAGTTTACAATCCGATTACAGATTAATAAAAAAAACTATTTGTTCCGATTTTATATGCCTGTCTCGAGACGCGCCGTATTATGTGATTGGGTATGGCGGGCGGCGGGCGGGCGGTCGTCCACACAGGTTTCCGCACACTAATTTTAGTTCTGTATATCAGATCTTTACCAAACTTGGCCACATGATTCCCATGTGGAAGGGGAAGAACCCTATTTAT
This sequence comes from Gigantidas platifrons, assembly GCA_002080005.1. NCBI lineage: Eukaryota > Metazoa > Mollusca > Bivalvia > Mytilida > Modiolidae > Gigantidas > Gigantidas platifrons. The sequence goes on from MJUT01005706.1 coordinate 372,990, forward strand.
TTTGTGGTCATTAGGTCAAAGGTCAAGATCACCGTTACTATAAATATAACTTTTCACAACAGGGTCTTTTCCGCATGATAACTTTAGTTCTGTATATTGTATCTTTACCAAACTTGACCACATGATTCCCCTGTGGAAGAGAAAGAACCCTTTTTATTTTGGGGTCATTAGGTCAAAGGTCAAGGTCACCGTTACTATAAATAGAATTTTTGACAACAGGATAGTTTCCGCACGATAAGTTTAGTTCTGTATATTGGATCTTTACCAAACGTGGCAACATGATTCCCCTGTGCAAGGGGCAGAATCCTATATATTTTGGGGTCATTAGGTCAAAGGTCAAGGTAACCGTTACTATAAATATAATTTCTGACAACAGGATCGTTTCCGCACGATAACTTTAGTTCTGTATATTGGATCTTGACCAAACTTGGCCACATGATTCCCCTGTGGAAGGGGAAATCCCTATTTATATAGACGGGCGTATTTTAGAATGCACACATTTCTTGTTATTTTTGTTTTGGATTCGTGAGTACAACAAATTGGACTCAAAACCAGTAAAAACAATTCACGTGATCGAGTACTATAGTGTATGTATTAGTATAAGCGTATTGAATAAATATGTGATGGAAAAATACAAACGTTATACACAGTTTAGTTGCTTTTGATCATACTAATATATTTAGCGTACTCGCCTCGAGTGCGGTAGGTCTTGGGTTCGAACCCCGGTCAGGTCAAACCAAAGACTATAAAACTGGTAGCTAAAAGCATGCAGGATTAAGGAATAATAGCGAAGACTGACTGGCTCGGAATCAGAATAATGTGTCAAAGGGGAGCGACATGTCTACACACGGTCTGTTGTTTTAGTGAGTTAGCACTATAAAGCTCCATCTAAGTGTGTTAGTCTAGTACAAAGTGGACCTCATTATCATCTTATCGAATGTAAATTGTTCTCGCCATGATATACCTGAAAAATTTCTCATTTGGCGTTAATCAGCAATACATGTCTTCTTTATATAATATATTATTTATATTTGCCTCTTGACATTACGGAGAGTAAATTTTATTTTACAAAAAAATAAAACAAATAAAAAAAGCGATATAAAAAAAATAATAAGATATTAAAGTGTTATTTTAATCGCTCTCACAAGAATTAATTTATTATAAGTATTTCTAAACATACTTGTAAGAAACAAACTATTGGTCACGTCAAATTTGTCAAAGGTACACGCGGGAAAGGCATGTACTAGCTGACGCAATGTTTACAAAATGATGCAATGTTTACCTGTGGACAGCCAATGAAAAGGTCACGAATGGACATACCTCCAGAAAATTTTGTTAAGCACCCCTCCCCCTTTTCGTTCACTATCCAATACAAAATGGTCCGATAGATCTAGATATTAAATATAGTAAATCTTGAATATGTTATATAATAAGGAAGGACCCTCCGGGTAAAACAATCATTCATATAAGATAATTATGCTGAATAATTTCTAATGTCGGCCTAAATATTAACAACTTATTTTATAAAAATTGTTTTGTTAAACACTGAAAATACAAATAATTTTATCATTGGACAAGATTTTATCGTTAAAACCAAGACAGTTGTATAGTTATATATTGTTTTGACCTTTTATATGATTCCAAAACTACTTCATGTGTTATGTATTCACTGATATTTCACTTCCGAAGAAGAGTAAATAGACAATATACATACCAATGCATTCTTTCATTTTTATCATTTTATGGTTTATATACCAGATTATAAGCAACAACTAGGAACTATGACATATAATATACGCAGATACGAGATATTGCTCATTGAAATATGGGCTGTAGTTTTATTACTATCCGAGAGCCATGCAATAATCAACGACCTAGATGTGTCATTGCATGCTACAAATCATTTATACCACGGTTTTCCGAGTTAAACGGTTAAACAATCTCGAGTGAGATTGTTTAACTCAGAAAAACGTGGCATAAATATTACATGATGGAAATAAAAAAAAAATAGTTCTACGACCTTTAGGAACAAGAAGAAAATTTGAGTCTTTTGCGAGCTTTTATGTCTTGTTTCTCAAATAAATTTCATATTACTGATAATGTATGTATGTTGTGTTTACCATGCAATGTCACACACAGTCAAAAACAACAATTTAATTGTCTGAAAATAGGAGAAACAAGTGTCGTGCTAATCGTTATCAGTGTTGTCCATTTTGAGGTCTGCGCTAAGTGGCCGTCGTGGCTGTGGTCGTATGGTAGTTGGATTTACAATCAGTGCCTATCGCTACTGATGTTGTGAGTTCCAATCTCAATCAGGGAGAGGTGCACAATATTACATTTTGTATGTGATAAAGTTTGTCAGTGACTTGCGACAGGTCGGTGGTTTTCTCCGGGTCCTCTGGTCCCCTCTACCAATAAAACTGACCGCCACGATATAATTGAAATATTGTTGAGAGTGGCGTAAAACACCATCAAGCAAACAAAAAAACTGTTTCCGTTTCTTACCGTCGCCTTACACGAATCAGGTACCAGAAAAGCTATAATAGTATCTAGTTTAGGGACCGTATACAACAAAGATTTACCAATCAATGCAATTTGACTGTTAAAATAGCACCAGCTAAGTATAATTTATAGGATCCTGCACTGGTACCATTGTAGCAGTCAAATTGTATTGACTGGATAGTATTTGTTATATACAGTCACTGATCAATATATAGTTGTTATTGTGTCTGGTTCATGTAGAGCGAACGGTAACAGTATATATCAGTGAGAACGTGATAGAGGATACCATTGAAACGATCAAAACTAAGTTTTAGACAAAGTCGTAGTTTTTTTTTGCTTTTTTTTTTACAATTGAAGATAAATGCGTACATTGTCAGTATGTATAACTTAAATGCCAGAAAAGCTCATCAAAGCCTGGCTTTTCTATCTGTTTCTAAATTTTCGCATAAAGTATATCTATTATCAGCAATCCATATGTTTATTTATACAAGAGTACATTCATTTCTAAAGGAAAGAAATCTGTAAAGGTATTTTTACTTGTCTTCCGATCTCCGTGCAATCTTTATGCAAATTTAAGGGTACTAGTATTATACTTGCTTATTATAATAAAATAGTGTTTACACTTAAACAATAATTCATTTTAAAACTTACTCAGAGCTTAATGAAAGCAACCTTTAAACAGACTAAGACTAAGACTTCTGTTACACTAAGTGATGGTCAACGATTCCACCAATATCAATAAAACGAACAATTACTTCTCATCTCAAACCATTGAACACGACGCTTATTGTACGATGTTGCATTTATTTGACGATCTATGATTGGATAAAATCATTCCTAAAAATAACGATAGAAGGAAGAGCCATATATGGAAATCTAGAGAATAAGATTAATACGCTAACACTGGCCAGTGGAAAATTCCATATGCCAGGTGACTGCAGCATTGTGTAATCTATTATTGCATAATTTGACCTTGACGCTGTCCGAAATCAAGAAATATTGTAATCGATAACTGAGATGGCGTATGCCAAGTGTACTTGACCAGGCACACTATATATATATATGTGTGTGCATTTTGCTTTAGTATAATTAAACACAACTGCAAGAAAGATGATGATTTATATTTTCTTCGAAAATAACACAGTAAGAACTTCCACGATGCAGACGATAGATAAACGTGCAGTTACGAAACGATGCAGACGGAAAATTACAGAAGGTCAGTGGGCGGTGCTTAATTTTGTCTAGTGACCATTACGTCTTTAGCCTTAGAATTTCCAGGAAAGTCCGTAAAACATAGTTCGTGGAAAAAACTTAATTACTGTTTCAAGTTATAGATCAGTAACATCGTACAAAAATGTTCTAAGCTCCCGTGATCGTCTATGATTATTTAGAAGGTAAGTAAATAGTTGAAGAGGTCGCGCTAAAGCGCCCACCCTTCAAAAATTTACTGACCGTCTAAATAATCATATTCGGTCACTATAGGGAGCTTAGAAATAATAGTATTTATCGCAGTTCGAGGAGATAAAAGCTCTGATGTAACCTAATAACTACCGGTATTATATTAGTCAAATTCGTTTAGAAATTGACTAAATCTTAGAATTAAACATTCGCTCAGACGAGGTGTACTCGATACAACATTATGTGATAAAGTTGTTCAGTGACATGCAACAGGTCAGTGGTTTTCTCCGGGTTCTCTGGTTTCCTCCACCAATAAAACTGACCGTCATAATATAGCTGAAATATTGTTGAAAGTGACGTTAAATACCATAAATTTAGCCTTAATCTCTAGAATTGCAAATAATATATTTTTATTCTATCTTATTTTTTTATCAATTAATTTCCATGGCTACAAAAATCCCTAGCTATAAATCGTTTTGTGTGTAAATTGTTATCAACTTAGGTAAACATTGATATTAAGAATAATATATTGTATTTGATTAATATGTAGAAAAAATTACAATTTTAGTCACGATAAATTTTAATAAATCCCTGTTGAATCGGATACGTGGTGACTTTTGTGAATAACAAGTTGCAATTATACACTAATTTCAATATAGTATTATGTATGTTTTAAATTTAAAATACAAAGCTTGATTAAATCATAAAAGCCTAAATAGCTACATATATATACATATAAATGTATATTTAGAGCATAGTAAAGTACTCTCGACAATAGAATTTTGTCTTACTTAATCATTAAGACCATGGATTTTCCCCATTGTTCCCCAAGGCAAATTTCTATTGTCTTGATTACTTTACAATGTTCTAAGTTTGTAAGAACATAATAATCCCTGTCTTCATGATAAATACTTGCTTCGCTCGTACTTATTCATGAAGACAGGGATTATCATGTTCTTACATATACATATACATATATATATACATGGCCTAATAACTGGTCAAGGTGTCTGACCGAATAATTACATTGTATATACCGCCATGATACCAGGGTACAAAGTCCAAAGTAAAACTAGTGCGACTGCATGTCCTTAGGTATTTTGACTTCATTAAATGGATACATGAAAATGTGCAGTTAGTATACGGATTACAGCCTGTGTGTGTGTGAATTTATTATCCCTTTCACAAGCTGACCTGAAGGTCATTGACAAGTAGGTCGCAGTCTCTGTAGACATAAGACCTATATCTCCCCAAAATGACCTATTTTAAGGGTTGATGACCGTTTATAATGTAGCTTTTGTGTGTTTTATTTCTGGATATAATATAATGATCTATTAACACAGTATCAGATAATTTTTTGTCTACTTTTAAAACATTCACATTCATGCCACTGTAACTTGGTACTTTATTGAATGCTACATGTCAGACTACACATCTTCGCTAGGCAAGGGTTACGACCCGGCCGCCTCTCATTGTTAAGAAGCGGTGACTGGCTAGGGAGCCGAATATATTCACTGCGGAATAGGCTCCGACATCCATATTCCAGAAATAAAGAACAGTACATAATTTTACAGCAGCCAGGGTCAATGAATGTTTGTAGTTAACAGTATACCTCATGTAGCTAGGAAGGGTTAGGGTTATGGTGTTTAAACAATTTCAGTTTGATCATGGTGGTCAGTTTTACTGATGGAGGAAACCGCAGAAAACCGTCGACCTGCCCCAAGTCACTGAAAATCTTTATCACATAATGTTTTATCGAGTACACTTCGCCATGAGCGGGATTCGAACTCACAACTTTAGTAGTGATAGGCGCAGATTCCAAGCTAGGAAGGTAGAAACAGGTATATATGTTTCTATAAGAAAACTAATCAATCTCCTTTTAATCTTGCTATGATGCTATGAGTGAGTGATTATTGTTTAACGCCAACTCATCAATTTTCAGCCATATCATGGCGAGAACAAGTTAATTTTCAATGAGATGATGACGAGGTCCGGTTTGTTCTAGACCAACACGCTTAGTTCGATTTTTATAGTGCTAGCTCACTGAAACAACAGTCCACAGATATAGACATGTCGCTCCACTCGGACACATTATCTTGATTCTGAGCCAACCAGTCTTTGCTCTTTCTCCTAAATACTGCGTGCTTACCAGAGAAGCAATTGCAATACCAATTTTATAGTCTTTGGTTTGACCAGATCGGGGCTCGATCCCTCGACCTACCACACTCGAGTCGAGGACCCATTACACTATCGATGCGGTTCTTAATAAGGGAGCAATCATTTTATTTTTTATGGGAGAGGGATATGAAATAAGAAACAAATCCTGCATTTTTTCAACTGCATATATGAATAACTTTGTTCTCGTTTTGACCGGTCATGTTTTTTCTTCTTCCTTATTTTCATACATACATTATTAAAGACTAAAGGGAACAAAGGGTGTTCTTACTTAAACAAATGGAAAATCTTGTGTCAGTACTCAGTAGTGTATAAATAATACAAGAGTATCTCAAGACATTATGAGGTGACATTTTCTCTGAAGATGATGTCAGGAAAATTGTGGTTATTTGAATTGTAATTTTCTATGTTTTCTATGTTTTGTTTGTTTGTATTTGTATTTGCTTGACCCACATGGGTGTATTATGCAAATAAATAAAGAATATAATACCTTCTGTTGAGTTTTCTTGATTGTGCCATGCAGTCCTTCTGATGGTCACTTTTTGGACATTTTCCTTTGTGTGACTCGTGGGCTCGAGTGTGTGATTCAATTTTGGAAATAATCTAAAGGAGTAACTCTCTAAAGCATAACTCTTTTCTTAGTTGGTTTTGACTCATCTTTTGTTAATTGAATTGTTTAGACCAAAGCACCACGTCGTTGTCATTATCGTATGGGTTGGATTTACAACTACCTATGCAATAAGTACCTATCACCACTAACGTTGTAAGTTCAAATCCCGCTCAGGCGAGGGGCCCGGGTGGCTCAATGAGTTAGGTCGCTGGATATAACATCTCATACAAGAGTATCACCAATACAGCGTGGGTTCGCGCCCGGCTTTGTAAATTACAGAAAAGGGTGCACTCGATTCCCAGCCGCTAGTGATAAAGTTTACCAGTTGCTTTCCCATGGTCGGTGGTTCTCTCCGGGTACTCCGGCTTCCTCCACCACTAAAACTGGTCGTCATGATATAGCTGAAATATTGCTGAAAGTGGCGTTAAAACACCAAAAATCACATCAAAATCAACCGCTCAGGCGAGGTGTGCTCGATACAATATTATGAGATAAAGTTTGTCAGTGATCGGCAGATCGGTGGTTTTTTCCGGGTACTCTGGTTTCCCCCACCAATAAAACTGACCACCACTGATCACCACTATATAACAGAAATATTGTTAAAAGTGGCGGTGAACACCATAAGCATAAACTAAAGCTCTACTGACGAAATACAGAAGTTTTCCAAAATGGCCACTTAAACGTTAACTCCAGCATTATGTGTTGTACCTTTGTAAGATCAGAGAGCAGACTTGTAGAGGGAAAATTAAAGAAAAACAGAAAAAGTTAACCTTAAGCAATATCTTACAAAGAAGTCCCCTGTGTATCCTCACTATCATGCAGACTATTGCGTTAGACATAGGATCAAGGAATGGTAGGGCAACAAAATTACTATTTAGTTTGATATTAACCTGTTGACTCGGACAACTTTTTACACCAACTTGTCTTTATTTAGATTTTTTATAAGACAATCAAAGTCTTTTAAATACTGGTTGTGCCAAAACTTGTTATGTTTTGCTTTCATTTATTTCTGTGATTCAATTTTAACAATAGGTATGTACTAAGTTCATTTAAATTTTGATCATGCCTATTTTTTTTTAGCTAAATGTGGTATTATATTTTTTTCATATTTTCAGTCCTGTTTATTTTTTTTCCAAATTGCATCATAGACCCCCGCTTACTTCCGTCTTCTCTATAGGCCGTGTCTACTCATATTATTCTTTTGACAATTTCTTATTTTGCGTCGCTATATTACAAAACATGGTAAACATACAGAAAAAGTAATTTTTTGGAAAAAAAAATATTTTAATGCCCTAGCTGACCGAAAAAAAAATATTTAGATTTTGCATTGTAGCTGATAAAAAAATATGCTGTCACCGGCTAGAAAAAAAAATATTGCGCTGTTGAATTTGAGTAGTTAATGTATTGTTTTTTTTTATGGAAAATGTATTTCTGTTCCACATGAAAGGCAACAATTTGTTTTGCTTTCCTTCTCATGAGAAAAAAATATTTTGACTGAGGAAGGTTCTGAATTTTTTTTTACGAACACAATGAAAATCTCAGGCCCTACCCCAGGTAAGAAAATGTTTGTTGCCTTTCATATCGTCCCTCGATCTAGATATAATTGGTCCTCTGGTTATATTATTTAAAGCTCTCATTCCGATCTGACAGTCTCAGGATAATAGTTCCGATATGAATAAAAAAAATTATGCAATAATCTATAAATATCATTAATTTTGTTATAGATCTCTTCTTTCATATTTGATAATATTCTTTAAATAAATTTGAAATGTTTTTAAATCAGATTTAAATATATGTATTAAGTTCGATCAGCTGTATAACATTGAAACAGGCTATAGCTTTACCAGGCGCTTTATGACGTCATACCACTTGTATAAATAGAATCGCATTCGTGACCTGTCAAAACAACACCACTACTACCTGTGTTAGATCATAGCTAGTCGATCACAGTTTGTTTTGTAAGAAGAAAGTGAAAAAAATGAAACAACGGTCGAAAATATATGTCACACGACAGATTCCACAAGCAGCTTTTGATGTTTTGCTTGAGGAATGTAATGTTTCGTTCTGGAATAGTGTTGAGCCCGTCCCCAGAGAAGAATTTCTAAACAACATCCGCGGGGTTGATGCTGTGTTTTGCATGCCAACAGACAAAGTTGATAGTGCTGTTTTAGATCGAGCAGGTAAAATAGTTTATTTAATAATTTTGTTGATTTATTCCATTTTTCTATGGATCGTATAAAGAACAGCTGATGATCGGTTTTTCATTAACCAATCAAACCGCTTTAAACTGACACACCTATCAATATTTTGTTCCTATTCAGTTCAATATGTCACGTAAGCATGAGAAGGATGTTATTTATATTTTAATAATGAAAATAAAGAAAACCAACAAAAATACAAACGCCGTTGTCATGACAGAAACTAATCGTCGGTGTGGAAAAGGGGGAGGGGGGGAATGGTGATCAATTTTATACTCCGAGCCGGATTAGTGTCAGACGTCACTATTTACACAAATAAGTGCGATCGTAGACGACTTAAGTTTCGTTAAGATAAAATAAATATTTGAGAACGATTGTTTACATGTGCATGTATTTAAGAGATTAAAATTTACGATTACATTTTACGTGAGTCCCGAATAATAAACGGAAAATAATAATAAGTCATAAACTCCTTCTATCGTCATGTAGCCCTAAATTGAACTTTAATTATTTATAAAGAAAATAATTATAGCGATACAAATAGATGTCAAGTTCTGTCCAAACATATTATCACATAAAACTGGCGAAACAACATGTACATGGCTAAGAGGTTAAATATATACGTCAGAGAACAATAACTGTAGTATAATATACGGATTAACTTTAGATACATTTACCGGGGTTTCAACCTTCCGTTCAAGTTCAGATATAAATATCTGATATAATCCAAGATAAGATTAATGCAGATTATGAATATCTTTGTATGTAATTTATAAAAAAAAGAAAAGAAAAAAAAAGGCAGGTTCTATTATTTGTTTTTCTGCAGTAATTTTTAAACAAATAGAAATCTTTTTTTAATCCTATTCTGTCTATTATCATGCATGTAATCATATCATGCAGTGTGTTTCTTTTGTTGTTTTGTTAATGAAAACAAAATTTAAACGGCTATGATTACATCAACAAAACAAACAATCACCTCTCATCTTATCTGAACTCACTGAACACAAGAAAGACCATGACGTGTGACGGTGGAAATCCAGGTCATGGCTTAAGGCAGGCACAGAAATGTGGCGGTGTCAATCCAGTTAATGGGATCCCAACCCTTCCCTCTTGATAACTGTATCTCTAACGGCAATACATAAACAATGATAATAAACGTGCACAAATTGTTTGTATATGTATTGCCTCAATCTTTTACAAATATTATATGTTATTCGGGATCTTCACAAGGAATACGGGTTCATATTCCTTGTCTGTGTGCGAAGGGAATATAGAACACAGACAGGGAATATGAACCCGTATCCCCTGTGAAGCCCGATTAACAATTATTTTCTGTTAAAGTATTCTGGTACCAATATTAAAGAGTATATATCATTCTTTGAATATGATATTTCTCATTGTTGAAGACTTACTTATGACCACAAATATTGAAGAACTAAGAGAAAATTCTGACCTACCAACATTTAAACAACCTTGCTGCTCTTGTGTTTGCTTTAGACATGTTCTTTGGAACCAAATTTGCCTTTTTTATCAACCCAGCTATGAGCGAAGCGAACATGGTTGATACTTGTAAACACTTAAAATCGGAAGCGGAAGTGTGAGGAGCTTAAGCCATTTGCCTGTTTTCGTAATTGAACATCTTGGTCGTGGCAAAGGCGCGACCAACACGAAACAAATAAAATAAAATAATGACTTTAAAATTGTATTGAGAATTAAAACTTACGTTTCGTGCCGAAGGCACGACTATATCATTCAAATAGAAAACAGGGTTTTACTTTCGAACTTGAAGAAGGCAGAGTTGTCATTGAAAAGGATTTGCATCTCACACGGAAAGTGATTTTTTTTTTTAATCGACTCCTCTCTCAGCTCTGCTGCAGTTTTCTTGTTATGATTAATTTCACTTTCCGTGTGAGATGCAAATCTTTTCAAGTAGTTGCAATTTTAGCAGACGATAAATTGCTTGTTATCTCCCTTGTTGAGTACATGTACAAAGAGAAAATGGGGACGGAGTTGAAAGATTCCGTAAAATGCATCTTTTTATAAAAAAAAATGTATTCAAGATCTTTTTATTTATGTTTTAATATTTTTATGTTAAAACAAATATATGAAGTGATAAATAGACACCATTTTGAAACTGTTTTCAATATTCCCGTCCTTACCCAGGGAATACGGTCTGATATCCCCGTCTTGATTAGCAAATCAGATTGTAGGAATTCATTGGATACATTACTTTAACAGAATATATAAATTTATTATTATTATCTACTAGTATATACATGTATGTGTGGGATGTACTCAATTAAACATTATGTGATAAAGTTTCAGTGACTTGTGACAGGTCAGTGTTTTTTCTCCGAGTGCTCCGGTTTCTTCCACCAATTTATATAATTATCGCCATTATGTGTAATCATTTTTGTTTATATTTTTGTAAAAGGGAAAGGACTTCACTAATGTTGTTATAACTTGTGTCCAATCCCATTTGCAACTTTTATGCAAATAAAATATGTTTAAACTAAAACTCCACCAATAAAACTGACAGCCACGATATAACTGAAATATTGTTGAAAGTGGCGTTAAATACCATAACCCTAACCCTATATGTGGCCATGACCAATTAGAAACAGAAAATAAACAAATTATGGTGGTGTTTGCATGGGAAAACAATAAAAGAATCGTCAAAGACATTGAAATATAGTCATAGATAGACTATCTTGAGATTATTTTCTTATCATCGACCATGACGTAAATACAAATATATATGATGTTATTCACGTCCTTCATTGTTTCTAATTTATTTAATTACATTTATTTAATCTACCGGGAGGTCGTTTGGAGGTGATTTGTGGTCATTTACTGGTAGCCAGTGTACATGTATATATTTTCTTTTGTCTGTTTTCTAAAGCCCCTACACTCCTTTATTGTACTTCCTTGTTAATAATATTCTTTTAAGCGAACCATATAATATTAGTTCACGGTTTTTCAAATTAAAATTTGATCATTTTTAATTATTTCAAATTTGACTCGTTTTTTTATTAGTCTTTTCTCCCCCTGCTTTTTATAATAAAAATAGTCGTGCTTTAAACAATCTTAGTCCTAATTGCGAATATAATTGTATATACATACTTACGTCAAATTATGTATGTTACATAATTATGAAAATAAGACCTTTAAAGTGTATAGGTATTAAAATTGAAAATTTACTACCATTATCCCTTTGATGACAGGAACAGTTTGACCTTAGGAACACCACTGCAAATACATTTCTAAGCTCATTTTCCATTCACTGATTGTCCAGGTATTTTGACATTGAGAAAATGTATATCTATGATAATAATCATAAATATATTTAACTATGTTTATAATAATAATCATAAACATATTTAAAAACATATTTAACTATGTTTATAATAATAATCATAAACATATTATTCAAAAATAGTATGTTTATGATTTGTTTATTTTCTGTTTCTAATTGGTCATAATAATCATAAACATATTTGTAAATATGTTTATAATCTCCATGAAGAAATATTTTGTTTGATTGTATGATAATAATAATTAAGAAATAATTCATGGAAGCCAGAGTTTGTATACAGTTTTAACATGGGTAACATTATTTTCGTACAAATTTTATCCCGAGCGTTAGCGAGGGATAAAAGGCAACGAAAATAATGTTACCCATGTTAAAACGTGATTCAAACTCTGGCTTCATGAATTATTTTGATTCTAGTAGGAAAAATCTAACTTATTTTTTGAAGTGGAAGTCGGTAATGGAAATGCCTTTCATTACAAAATTCACTAACCTTCATGTTTTACAGTTTACAGTTGTTTTTCTTTTATGTATAAATAGACTGTGATGCTATGAAGTTACTGATATTTTCCAATTTAATGGCATTTTGAATTTAGCAACTTAAACAAGTAAAATGCTCACAAAATCTTAAAATAAATCAGTAACCATGTGTTTCAATGTCATCAGCGTTCCTTGTAAACGACTTCCGGAAGATGTTAAATTTCAAAAGTCAAAGTCCATTGATGGTTGTCTTAANTATTTATTCCGGAAAAATATAGGTAAAAACAATACAGGCATTTTTATGTTTGTTATGCACCACAGTGCTGTATGAATACATAAATTCACTAGGGAATTATGTTTGTAATTCGTTCGTCAATACGCATGAGCGAATTAAAATATATCGTGAGTTTTATCACTGTATTATTTATATAGCCAATGAAGGACGTCATGTTAGAATAATAAATAGATAAAAACTTTATTATATAGCATAAATTACACCCACATAAAAGGTCAATTGCTACAAAGGTATGAAACAGTACATAAATCTAACAAAGAAATGGCTTATCTTCATACCAACATCAGCATTAATAAAAATGCTTCTTCTGCTTCTGCCTTTTAATGGCCACCATCAAATAGATGATTATTATGCCATTGGAGTACACATGTAAATTTTTAGAATATTAAAATACTGACGGGTCAGTAGTATATATATATAATTAAAACTATGTACAGTTCCATTTTCTAATGTGGAAGTTGGCTAACTTGTGCTTTGAAAGCAATGGAAATGAACAAGTAAAGAAAGAAATTGTGACTTTATTTAATAGCCATATATGGTTAGGGTTAGTTTAATAATATTTTATTGTATTTTAACAATAGGATTGGACAGCACTGCTGCAAGTTATACCAACTTATGTGAAGTCCTCTCCTTACAACTATACACATAAATTAATGACAGGAAGACAAAACACTAACAATAGACATTTAAAATTTTGACACTGATAAGAAGAAAGTAAGAAGTACAGGGTTATGATGTTTAACGCCACTTTCAACATACATTGTAGCCATATATGAAGTTAATATTTTATGGAATTAAATAATGATAGAAACCAGAGCGATGCATGTTCTTAGAGTTCACTTTCAAAATTTGGGTAAAAAATATGTTCTTCTTCTTACAGGTTCGTCATTGAAGGTGGTTGGGACATTGTCAGAAGTGTGTGATCATATTGACGTAGAGGAATGTGAACGACGTAACATTCAAGTGATAACAATGACATCATTTTCTACAGACATTGTAGCCGATTTGACAGTCGCCGTCCTCCAAAAGGAATTATTAGCAAATGAAAAAGGTAGATAACTCAAACGAGCTTATTGATAAAGATAATTTAGATTTTTGAGTTACCTCCCCTATATTACTCTTATTTGATAAATGTCTACATTGGGAGTGAAAAAAAATATTTTAAAATTTGAATTTGTTTATAATTACTTGTGCAAAACTTGTTGCATTGATAGTAAAGTTGCATAAATAGATGGTTTCTAATGCACTATACGAAAATGTATATAAATTTTCTCTTTTTACAGACAACATGAATGGGAACCAGAGCGTCAACAAGAATGATCATCTTGCAAAAATGTTAAAAGAAAAAACACTTGGTCTCATTGGACTTGGAAATACTGCCATTGCCATTGGACACAGTTTGCGAGCAAAAGGAATATCTAAGATCAAATACAATGATTTAACAATTAAACCTGAAGAATCTGAAATTGACGCTAAATATGAAGACTTTGACACAGTTTTACAAGAATCAGACATCATTTGTATTTGCTGTAGAGGAACATCTAAGAATCGTGATCTTTTCTATAAAGGTGCATTCGACAAAATGAAAAAGTCCGCCATATTGATTGACGCTGCACGTGGTCATGTGATAAATTACTTTGATTTATACGAGGCTTTGCGAGAACTGAAATTTACAGCTGCTGTTGTAGATATTCGAGAGCAAGGGAAAATTCCGTACAAAGACCAACTACTAGGTCTAAATAACTGCATTTTTCTTCCATATCACGAATCAAATCGATGGGACAAACGGAATAAAGCCTCCTCAAGTGTAGCCAACAAAATTGTGGCAATTTTACAAACAGGAAGTGTTCCTCCTTTGTGTCCTGTTTCTGGCTGATTACAGATTGTCACTCACAATTAATTTAATTACATTTTGTTATAGTTATTTTAATAATACATTTGTATATTGTTGCAAAGTTATGAATGAAATTTATTGCAATGTTGAATTTAACTATTTTAATTTCAGACACACAAGTGAAAGGAGGATAATTTATAATATTCTATAGTGTAACTACATAACATTTGTAGTATTTACACCAAATAGCTGTAGATATTGTGGCTTATTTAAAAATTATCAGAATTCAATTAACAATTTGAAAGCAAAAGTTAGTTGGGATATTAAATAATGTTATTGGAATGGTCCACTACAAAAGGTATGTTCTTTGTGTAGATAGGAAATCCAAGATGGCTACCACTGCACATGCATTGTAGCAGCAGAACTGTAGAATATGGTCTATTTTTATTTTTATTAATATTTTTATCATAGAATAAAAAACCATAAGAACTACAGTTTCACAGTTAGGTTAAGCCCGTAGTGTAAATGATATAAGGGACTGTCATGGTCGTGAAGGTATGGTATTTATAACTACCTATGCAGTCAGCACCTATCACCACTAACGTTTGTCAGTGACTTGCAGCAAATCAGTGGTTTTCTCAAGGTACTTTGGATTCCTACACCAATAAAGCTGATCGCCACGATATAGCTGAAATATTTACAGTGGCGTTAAACACCATTACTCCTAACCCTATAAATAGATACAAGATAACTGAACCCTCTAATAAGCAGTTGACTCTGTTGTCAAAATTATTATGCCAACTAAAATATATTCTACATTCTGACAATAGGTGTGGTAATATGCTACATATATTGAATTGTCTGATGAGAAGAGAAATGCACTCGGTAAATATTTAATCTCAAATCGATTTTCTCATGCTGTGAATGTACATTGCTATATGAACCCTATATGTCCTTATATTAGGTTGATAATTGTTTGTTTAAAGAAGCTGCCACGTTTATAGAATTTAACTTTGTATAAATAAATTAGTAATATTCTAAATAGGTCTCCATTGTATGCTGATGCCACAATTTGTTTGTTCGAAAGAATATGAAGCAGGTTCACACGCACACACAGAGACCGTCGTGGTCGTGATCGTATGATAGTTGGATTTATAACTACATATGCAATCCTTGTCTATCACCAATAAACTTGTAAGTTCGAATACCGATAAGGCGAGTTGTACTCGATACAACACTATGTGATAAAGTTTGTCAGTGACTTGCGGCAGATCGGTGGCTTTCTCCTGGTACTCCATTTTCCTCCACCAATAAAACTGACCGCCACTGTATGACTGAAATATCACTGAAAGTGGCGTTAAACTCTAACCCAGTCGCACACCACAGCTCCATATTCTGTCTCCCTGCTGTTTTGTGATATGTATATGTAGATATACATGTAATTAGGTCATATATATACGTACTGGTGTCCCATTTTTAAGTTGATCATGACATGTTCCTATTCACAGGGGCCTACAGTACAGTCAGGGATATACCATGATAAATCACTGTGATAGACGTATCACTCGTCTTAGTGATATAGATATATATCTTTTGTTCTGTTTAATATATTTACTTACTTTCTTTTGCATTTTGAGTGATAGCAAGTAACACTCTAAATACAAAAGAAATTTTGAAGATATGTTAAACAGAACAAAAGATATATCAATATCACTGAGAAGAGTGATACGTCTATCACAGTGATTTATCATAGCATGTCTCTGACTGTACTGTAGGTCTTTTGGGATTGTGGGTGATAGACATTTCTCTTAAAATTACATTGTGGTTGCCCAACGCAACTGAAATCAAAATACCTACATTGTCTTTTCATTTAGCATGTATTTGTACGAGGCTTAACACGTAGAAATCCTAGACATGTTGGCCATTTCTCACCTGATATGTACCACGTTCAATTTTTTATTTTATTTAGAGACGATGTATGCAAGTACATAATGTTTATTCGGCAAAATCAAACACTGATATTCAAGCCAGTTCAATAAAAATTTAATGATGTTCCACGTTAAATCAGTACATGTCTAGCAGCGTCCACTCTACATTATATTCATGGTGACCAGTCAATGACAATCACAAAAAAGTCTTAAGTTATTTGAATGCTTGTATGATGAACATCATGTTTATTCTGCAATATCAAGCATTGAAATTCAAGCCAGTTCAATAAAAAAAAAATGAATCATGTTCCTCGTTAAACCAGTACATGTCTAGCAGCGTCCACTCTACATTAGACACATGCATGGTGACCAGTCAATAACAATATATATCACAAAAATAGTCGAAGTTATTGGACTGCTCAAATAGGATTGCCAGATAAATCTATACCTAACCCCATACTGCGTCTTTCACTTGTGGGGGGCCCGAGTGGCTCAATGAGTTAGGTAGTTGGATCTAACAGCTCATACAAGCCTAGCACCAAAACGGCGTGGGTTCGCGCCCAGCTTGGTAAATTACCAAATAGGGTGCACTCGAATCGCACCCGCAAGTGATAATAGTTTACAAGTTGCATGCCCAGGGTCGGTGGTTCTCTCCGGCTTCCTCCACCACTAAAACTGGTCGCCATGATATAGCTGAAATATTGCTGAAAGTGGCGTTAAACACCAAAATTCAAATTCAAATAGGATTGCCGGGTAAATGTATATAATGTACCATTTTTTATGCCTTCCAAGGTTTAAACCCCATACTGTGTCTTTTACTTGTGACAAGCAAATCTACTCTATCGTAACACCATGTGACCAAATTCATTCTATCACAGCAGCATCATTTTACGTATAGTATATGCTTATCCCTTAATTATTTCTGAGATAAATATCACTGAAGTACTGCACTAAGTTAAATGAATAAACCAATGAGGAAAATAATAAAATTTTCTGCATAGCACCAACTGTATTGACCTGCCTCCAGGTAACCAGTACAAAAATAAGTACGGGTATAAAACAAATATGTCAAGCTAAAACTACTGTAATTTTTGCACAAGACGAAGTTGATAAGCATGATAGTGTTTAACATCAAACACGTTCATTTTCTGTTTCAAGTTGTTTAGGATTTGTTTCTTTCAAATATAAACCGCATCGGTGGTGTAATGGTTAGCGTGCTCGCCTCGAGTGTGGTAGATCGTGGGTTCGAGCCCAGGTCGGGTCAAACCAATGACTATAGAATTGGTATTTGTTGCTTCTCCACAAAGCAAACAACTTTAAAGAGAAAGAGCAAAGACTGGTTGGCATGGAAACAAGATGATGTGTCCGAGTGGAGAGACAGGTCTAGCCATGAATTGTTGTTTCAGTGAGCTAGCACTATAAAAATCTACCCCAGCGTGTTGGTCTAGAACAAAACAGACCTCATCATCATCTCATTGAAAATTAACTTGTTCTCGCCATGATATAGCTGCAAAATTGATGAGTTGGCGTTAAGCAACAATCACTCACTCACTCTTTCAAATATGACACCATTTTTATAAAGACGAAAACAATAATTGGCCTGAAAGATGCCAAAAATCAATAATCTGATCCTGCAGTAATCAACGATAAATATTAAAATTATAACCATACTATTTTAATCGACTTCTGTATAATAGTTTTGGTGGGCACAACATGTTTCTGGAATAACCGTCATCAGGTACACTCAAAGTCGAAAGATTATTAAGTTAAATAATTTAAAAGTCTTTGGGAACAAGAAAAGCAAAAGTGGATAAACAGGACGATAACCCAAACCGGCTAAGGTCACCTATGCTTGAGGGAGGAGAACTTTAGTTCTATTAATAACTGCATTAAATTTCAAACATTTTATATATGTAATAAACCATGTCAGTACCGAAGTACTGACTACTGGGGGAATCCTATACCTCGAGGACTAATAGTCCACTAGCTATAGCCAAGTACTGACTACTGGGGGAATTCTATACCTCGAGGATTAATAGTCCACTAGCCAAGTACTGACTACTGGGGGAATTCTATACCTCGAGGATTAATAGTCCACTAGCCAAGTACTGACTACTGGGGGAATTCGATACCTCGAGGATTAATAGTCCACTAGCCAAGTCCTGACTACTGGGGGAATTCTATACCTCGAGGATTAATAGTCCACTAGCCAAGTACGGACTACTGGGGGAATTCTATACCTCGAGGAATAATAGTCCACTAGCCAAGAACTGATTACTGGGGGAATTATATACCTCGAGGACTAATAGTCCACTAATCAAGTACTGACTACTGGGAGAATTCTATACCTCGCGGACTAATAGTCCACTAATCAAGTACTGACTACTGGGAGACTTATATACCTCGCGGCCTAATAGTCCACCAGCCAAGAACTGATTACTGGGGGAATTATATACCTCGAGGACTAATAGTCCACTAGTCAAGTACTGACTACTGGGAGAATTCTATACCTCGCGGACTAATAGTCCACCAGCCAAGTACTGACTACTGGGGGAATAATATACCTCGAGGACTAATAGTCCACCAGCCAAGTACTGACTACTGGGAGAATTCTATACCTCGCGGACTAATAGTCCACCAGCCAAGTACTGACTACTGGGGGAATTATATACCTCGAGGACTAATAGTCCACTAGCCAAGTACTGACTACTGAGAGAATTCTATACCTCGAGGACTAATAGTCCACTAGCCAAGTACTGACTACTGGGGGAATTCTATACCTCGAGGAATAATAGTCCACTAGCCAAGTACTGACTACTGGGGGAATTATATACCTCGAGAACTAATAGTCCACTAGTCAAGTACTGACTACTGGGAGAATTCTATACCTCGCGGACTAATAGTCCACTAGCATCGACCCAGTGATAGTAATGAAAATGTAGATATCTTAAATTAGTGTTGGCGATGAGTTTCTGGAATAACTTTCACCATTAAATATTTTCCAAGCGTGCGACGCGTTTTTAGAATATCATAGGTTAACAGTAAATTTTCTAATGCAGAGGCGGAATCAGACATTTCTATAAAAATAGGGAGGGGGGGGGGG
>MJUT01005706.1:405381-416550 GCA_002080005.1 Gigantidas platifrons
TAATTCCGTGACACGAGCGCCTGTAGACAGGAACAGACAATAATCTAAAATTCTTAAATAAGCAAAGGAACAATCGCCACGTATTATTAAGAAAGGATATGGGTGTTAGTAAATGAACACGAGAGACTATCCGACATTGTACTTAGACACAAATTAAAGTAAAGGAACGGTGCTAATATTGCTGTTCTTCATTTTGTATGCATATCACCACAACAAGCTGAGAAAATTAAAAACACATGAGGCTGTGGTTACTTCCTGTTCTGCATCGGAGTACTGTACCTTGTACCTGTTCGTGGTAGTTGGTGTCGTCAAAACAATATGTGTTTCGTCTAAATTTACTGGTTTGTTTTTAAGGTTCTGTTCTGTATTCGGATTGGCTGACTGTTAATTTCGAAAAAGAGTAGTCACATTATAGCCAATATAACTATTTTTAAACGATCGAGCTGTAAGTGAGATTTCGTTTAATGCTAGCACTCGTGCAAACCGGAAGACACTGCTTTACACAACATGTGTCGCAACCTTCCGTCCGGACAAAAATATAGTCCATATATAGGGCCAATTGTAAGAGGACGAGTAACTTAAATATCAGAAAGAGCATGCATGCAACATTCATATATTATAAATCCCTCTTAAAATCGGGTACTTATATGCACGTTTGCTCATCTATCAGTATTTCTTTGTTGCAACGCGGATTTTGCGGACGGATATTTCAATATCTAGAAATTGATATTGTGTTTGCAGCGCCCTCCCTTGTCCGAGTGACGCCCTGCCCATTTTCTCTATTTGTAACAGCGCCCTGCCCTTTGTGACTAACGTGGATGTCTTTTTCGTAAACACAAGTGCCCTTTTTATATGTGTTTTCATTTTTTGTCGCTTATATGTCGCCAGTTTGGTTCACGTTTCGAACAACTGTTTCATGTTTACATTGTAGCGCCCCCTATCTATTTGAATAGGTCAAAGTTAAATTTAGAACATAAACTAATGTAACGTATATCGATCGATTTTCTGATTAGATTTCATGGTAATTATAAAAATTTGAACTTTGAAATTCATATCATTCACAATGCCTTCCCGGAAGAGACGTTTGAAAGAAAGTGGCAAAGGAAAACAAAAGTTTGACATCGTATTTTTCAACTTCGTAAGGCAGCAACCATTTGATTTTCTTGGGAGGGGGGGGCTATGGATTTTTTTTTAAATAAAAAGTTTGCTTTTGGGAAGTGGGGGAAAAATAATTTGTTTTAGGGCAAGTAAGAAAAAAAAAGAATGTTTTAAAATTGGACAACAAAAATAAATTGTTGTTCAGGGTAAAAAGTAAAAAACAAAAGTTGTAGACAGTGTACCTGTCAGTGTCAGACTGTGCTGAAGAGAAAAAGACAACAAGCAACCAAATATCCAGACATCTTCCACTGAGACAGAAAATATCAGGTTTGTATTTTCTTAATAAAAAATATTTTTTAAAAGAATTAACTTGTACAGAGATTGAAAGAACAGTGATGACCAACTCACAAAAAGATCACTTGGCCTTAAAATAATACCGGTCTTTTATATTAGCATTTACACTGCGTTAAAAAAGAATAGTGTGTTTTATGATATATATATGTAACATGTTGTCTTGAGTGTTTGTAGTTGTATGTATTTGCTTGGCCCCTCATGGGTATAAATTTGCAAATAAAGATATTCTTTCATAGTCCTTCCTGGAACACAGAAATATTAGAAAATACCTTATTACTATATTTTATGCTTAAACACTATACATTTGGTTAAATAGTATAATAAATAATAAGATGCTAGATAGACACAATACACTTTTAACAAAAAATGGACAAGGACTCGGTTAAATAGATCTGATACTGTATTTATTAATCTGTAAGGTACATTTTGTACATGCAATTTATTATATACAAGTAGGTCTAAATACATGTACATGTAGGTCTTATTTTTTTCCAAATGTATCCAGCATTTTAACTATAGAATATTTGACTTCAGATATACTCTCACTGCTGTAACATATGGTAATGGTGGCCACTTCACCAGCTCAATAAAGATACAAAACGTCTGGCACCTATATGATGGCTTGCGCGAGTACCACATGGCAGGAAGTGGCCTTCAAAAACAACAGAAGCAAATCCCTCCGCCTTCATACAGGAAAAGCCATGCCATATATGTGAAGGATGCAGTGGTGCAGTGAAGTGAAAAAAAAATTGTCTTCAATATATGCTGAAAAAAATAATGTGTTTATGATTGGCCATGAAAAAAACAACAAGTTTTTTGTTCTTGGTAACAAAAAAAATTGGATTTGGATAAAAATCCATAGCCCCCCCCAGAATATCAAATGGATGCTGCCTAAATCGATATAAAAAATGAGTTATTTCCCTTTGTTATACATTTGTACTTGAAACAAACCAAAATTAACAAAATCTAATGTGCCATTTACAATATTTTATTATCAAACACAATAAAACCACATACCGGTAAGTTTAATCTGAAATAAAAACCTGTCTACTTAAACTGAAACAAAGACAATATTTAGCAACAACCAGTTCTATACATTACCTGTAGTAATAACACACATGCGTAAATAGACATCCATTACAATACAGATATTTTGAAAAACTTTACAACATTGGTATAAACAAATTTTAAAATCAATTATATCAAATCGTGTTCTACTTTGGATTGAACTTTTGAAGTTTATATTTTACTAGACAGCAATCTTTATTTTTTGAAGTAAATGAACCACAGATTAACCCATTAAATAGATAATTAACTGATTCTGACACTCCTAGAAAAAGACAGTGGTCACAAAGTGGGCTTTGATAACAATTGGAAGTTAAATCGACCATGGCTTGAGTGTGTTGAAAATAGTATGAAGTGTTTCTTGTGTACCAGACACAATATGAAAAATGTATGGGCTACAACAGGATGTGTGTCACTTAGACTAGATAAAATTAAAGAGCATGAATCAAGTACTGACCATATTAACTCTGTAGCTATAGAAGCTCTGCGCATTAAAGTGCCCTTTTTCAGCCAACGTTTATGCATAAAAGTGCCCTTTTCAGAAGTAGCACCCTGCCCTTTTGAAATCCTAGCTAGAACACTGGTTTACTATGTAAGAGACTTTGATTTACGTACTGCATCTGAAAATTGACATTTGAACAACAAAAAATGCGTGTGGATATTTCAGCAAGTGTACAAAAATTGTACCTTTCTACTTTTGTCCTGTTCCGAAATGTGTGTTTTCTGTTTTTAATTTTAGAATAAATTTTAAAACATAGTCTATATATATCCTACGCTGCTGGGGTTTACAATTCAACTGGTTTGTCAGTGTCGTTAGTTCTCGACCATCGTAGTTTTGTTCAGGATTGGGAACCAGTGCTTTAGACAACATGTGTTCTAATGTTTGAGTACTATCTAATGAAAAGTCTAGAAAATCCCGAAGAGGTTTTGACCTGTTAACCTTGACTCACTGCTGACGTATTTATGTCAACAATGCATTCTTTTAAAGTATGTTCCACCTAAAAACAAGCATGAAATGAAAGTATCGATGTAGGGCAACCGGCAAACAAACTTGGACACAAATAATGGAAAAAAAACCTGTATAAAATTCCAGTAGGTGTCCGTAAATGGACGAGGGAATTCCGGGAACTGAATGTTGATGTTGGCTTCGAAACAAAAAAGATGAAAATGGAAAGGACACGGATGTTGTCTTCGGAAGGCTATATATATATATATATATATATCATTGGATAAGAGTTCATCTTCAGATCTATTAATAAGGGTTGTATATTTTTTCAAGAGTCACATTCCCCTTCCGCGAAAAAGACCCCATATAGAAAAATATTTCCCTTTTCCAAGGTATAATATTAAACCCACAAATGCACTATATTTCACTTTGACTGTCACATTGATTTGCTTGCCCCTTCAAAACAGATGTGGTGTCTGGTAAACAGTTGATGCGAAATAAAATAATAATGTAATAGAATGTAAAACTGGGTTGTTGCATGTTATAGTAGTAGCTCCTACACCAACTGTTCTTTCCATTTTTGGCACTATTCAATAATTATATTACATGTAGTAGTTCCCCCTATATGTGAATAACATATTGATGTCTCTGGAGTTTGCTCTCAATTTACTATTTCAAAGTTTGACATCTTTTTCTAGAAGTATACTGATATTTTGCGATTGTGCATAGCATACAAAAAATCTACATGCAAGCATGTTCGATCGTTTAACATCACCTTTGGTGCTTTCATTATGTCCATTATAGCTACTAAAACTATTTTCATGTTCATTATATCAAGCTTCCTATACTTTTACAATCACAGTAAAAATCCGTGGTCCCTGTTGTCCCATCTCTCATTTCTGAATGATTTTTAAATATTTTTTAACACTTGTTTTCATTCTGAATATGTATAGAATATTTGCTGGTGGACTTTTAGTAGCCAACATATATTCTTCGTATGACACCAAACCACGATATAGCTGAAATACTGCTAAAGTTGGCGTCAAACACCAGTCAATCAATCGTAAGACCCTGTTACATCCTAATACTGTTCAGGGTTATTTTCCAATTGCCCTTTGTCAAACATTTGTTTTAAAAATAGATTTGGAGTTTTTGATGAGTCATGTTCATAATTTTTTTTTCAGGTGTTGATGCAGTTCGAACAGGCGAATGGTCGTCATGGAAACCAATGTGGCTGTGTGGTACAAACATGATGAATAAAACCATTGGAATTCTTGGATTTGGACGTGTTGGGTTTGGTGTTGCTAGGCGACTAAAACCATTTGGAATCAAAGAGATAGTATACAATGACGTTAGACAGATGGAATATGCAAAAGATATTGCCTCATTTGTTTCGTTTGAAGATCTTCTGAGCCAATCTGACATTTTATGCATATGCTGTGGACTGACGCCAATTACTAAGCATCTATTCAACAAAAATAATTTCTCAAAGATGAAAAAGACTTCAGTTTTAATCAACACATCAAGAGGTGGCGTCGTCAACCATGATGATTTGTACACCGCATTAACAACCAATCAAATTTCAGCAGCAGGACTTGACGTAACGGAACCGGAACCACTTAAATCAGATCATCCTCTAGTATTGCTACCTAACTGTGTCGTGTTGCCTCACATGGGTACAAATACGACAGAGGCGCGGAACAGCATGTGTATTAACACAGTCAAGAATATTTTGGCTGTACTAGATTTGGCAGACTCTGATTAATTTTGGGGAAGATGGTGTATTAATTTCCAATTACAATAACCTTGGTAATTAATTGTTTTCTATCTTTGCGTCAGTAAATATTCTGTGACTAATTATCAAAACCCCAAAACAAATGCATCGGTCATAAGGCGAACTCTTTCAACAGGAATATTAAATGCATTATCGATATGCATGAATTATTCAATATATTATATATATCCCAAACAAGTAGATTTTTTTTTGTAGCTAAGAATCTTTAAATAGAGAGAAAAAAAGCTTGACGAACAGAAAAAAAATGACAATAATAGAAGTGAATTAAATATGCAAAGTCAAAAAGTTGTAGAGAACATACAGTTAATTAATGAATGACCTACAAAAATGTAGTCGACTTCCTATAAGTTCTCTTACTGACGCTATTGTTATATGATGTGATAGATTAAATATATATATTAAAGAGTTATGATTATTATCAGTAATAGGGACTGTAGTTGTCCCATGTCTTCCCATCTGATTACAATAAGGGGCCGTCGTGGTCGTGATCTGATGATAGTTGAATCATGGCGAGGTGTACTCGATACAGGATTATGTGATAAAGTTTGTCAGTAACTTGCAACAGGTCGGTGGTTTTATCTGGGTACTCTGGTTTCCTCAAACAATATTGGCAATAAAACTGACCGCCATGATATAATTGAAATATTGTTGAAAGTGACGTTAAACACCACAAATATATTATCAGTAAAAAGAGGGACCGTCGTGGTCGTGTTCGTAGTTGGATTTGCAACTACCTATGCAATTGGTGTATATCACCACTAAAGTTGTGAGATAGAATCCCACTCATGGCGAGGTGTACTCTATACAAGATTATGTGATAAAGTGTGTCAGCGACTTGCGGCAGGTTGGTGGTTTTCAACAGGTACTCCGTTTTCCTTCACCAATAAAACTGACCGCCACGATATATAACTGAAATATTGTTGAAGCCTCTAACAAATTCGCCAATGGGAGACTGACATCAAGTTCAGAGTAACACGTGGGAATGAATGGACACCAGTAATCACAACCAGTAGTGCACCATTTATTTGTTTCCTGGTATCAGCAAAACTATACTAAAATATTGAAGGAAATATCACACTAAACAAAGAGCAACAAAAGGGATGCTTGTTTATAAGGATGGTACAAAATAATGCATTAAAGACATTTTTCTGTTGTTTTTATTTTCTACAAAACAGTGGACGTGAGTCAAATTAATTCGCCAAACTACATTTATATCATATATGCATTGCAAATATTCCAGTCCCACATAATTGAATTGCTGATTAAGTGGGGGCATCGAAAGTGTGTGAATTGAAAAAAAAAAAGGGGTGGTATGGCCACCCAAATTATTCATTTTACAATGAAACCAAATCTGTGAATTCTGGAGGACTCAGATTCGCATATTTTATTGCTCAAGTCGCTTGACATCTTCTTTGGTAGGATGTATTACCACTTTTTATAGGACGCATAATAAATCTTGACAGAATCATCAGAGCGTCATGTATTGTTTTCTTGTGATTTCCATCTTCATCACAGAAGTAATAGTTCTGGAATACTGATGATGATATCAAACAATAAGCCAATAGATTGGCCAGACGAATGACCACTCCACTTGATTTATTGAATAAGCATCATCAAATTCGTTTTTCCTCAGTGGATAATCAATATCTTTGGTTTTAGTAGGTCAGGAGGAAATCAGTAACACATACTGGTCAGATCCACGACATGGGGGCATATTGTCACCAACTTTAGAGAAAACCAAAGGGAAATCAAGAATGAACAATTCAGGGAGACACTGGCAACATTGAGAACACAAGACAAAGACAAAGAAAACAAAACAAAAATAAGGGAAAAAACAGACAAAGAAAGAAACAGGCAAACAAACAAAAACAAACAAATAAAACACAATGGAATACGAAAAGCTAAAAAGAAGAGTAACACTGACTCTACACCAAAACTAATGGTTGGCACCACTATAAGGAAACTAACATAAAAACATAAATAAGACATGAGCCCTCCTACAAACAACTGAGGGTAAAGACAATCTGATGTTGGTGTTGGTGACCTTTGTTCACTCTTAATGTTATAGAAGAACATGCTGAAGTAAAATTAACACTTAAGACATCAAAACACAAATGTTTTTGATAAAAAAAACACAACTTAGGGCTACGATCCACATCCCTTCTTCACCTTGCCAGAGTTGGCAGGATATTCGTAGTCACATCTTTTTGGTTTTAACTGGATGCAGCCAATCAGAATGCGTGTTACGAAAACTGTAAACATGAATAGGACCCATGCAGGCTTTGCCATGACTGATTGCCAAAAAGGCACAGAATAATTTTTGGAGACACATTCAGTGTTTTTATCTAGGTGAAATTAATGTTTTGTGCATATTGGCTGAAAATGGGGGGTAACTGACAAGTACCAACAGATGACAGTGTCATGGAACTAAGAAACTGCAGCTAACACGACCAAGGGTGAAGAGGAAGGAATTCGGATTGTAACTCTTGGCTGGCAAAGATGTCATGAAGGGACGCAAATGAGTTCCCAGGTTTGGTCAAATGAATCTGAATCTATTTCAATACTTTTTACATTGCGTAAATATCACTGTTTTCGGGGACGACCAGTGGTAAAATATGAATGTGAACTTGATAGAACTAGGATCAACTTGCACTGATAAGGAATAGATAATCTTGAACTTTATCATTCTCATGTCGTGACGTTCTACATTTTCTTTAATCATCGATAGTATGTTTGGTCCTACCATTAAAATTCAAATGAAGTTCAGATTTTGAAATTAAATACAGTTCTGTGTTTATAAATTCTCAAATGACAGATCGACTTTAAGATAAAAATTATACTTGATTTTGAAGTAAATTAGTTTAATATACAGGACTCGACCTTGATTTTGTTCAGTGCAACCTTAGCGAAAAGAAAATCTGAATGACAAGTTATGGGTCACCTAGACATAAACGGCAATACAGCGTCACCACGACCAATGGCACATTTTAATGCCGAAAGAGACAATGGTGCTGACCGCAATACAGTGTTACCTTGACCAAAAACAATTTGTATTGCCAAAAGTATATTTATCACAGACCTCAATACAGCGCAGCCCTAGACTGTTAAATTTGAAACGCGACACATATTAATGATACTATTTAAACTACTGTTATAACATCAAATCGATGTGTTTGCTTGTTGTTTAAGAGTCCACACGTCAGTATATTGCTCAAAAAAGGTCTTGGAAAATTATCCATCTTCCCAACAAATTTGAGGGCAAGGAATGTAGAGAACATTTTTTAAAATATCAATTGGAAGAGTGATATTCCATAGAGAAAAGATGATTAACAATGAACGGCCCCTTGTAGCAAATACATGTTTTCCAAATACAACACTGAACATGTTATACAATATAATACAGTTACTTGATCTTCCACAGTTGTGCCTGGAATAGGAACAATTAATGGTTCCCATGGCTCAACATAGAGCTACTCGGCATGTTCCTAGGTAGCGGATCAAATGGTGGATGCACTCTCGATGGGGGGATCCTGATCTTGGAGCATAGTGGGCACCGTGTTTGAAGAGCACCACGCTCATTGCATGTGCATGGCCACGTTTATCGAAATATATGAGATGCATTGTAGCCAATACAAAACGATCAATTTTCGTTTCTGAGTTAACTCCCCCTACTTTCCTAAGAACAGTCGTTCACCCAGTTGTCCTATATCTCCGTCATTTCTGTATATTGAATAAAGTGTTGTAAAGCTTATTTTCCGGATCTCCAACAAGCTACAATCAACAAGCAATCGACCAAAAATGTTTTAATCAAATCTAGATTGAAGTTAACTAACACATCGACTATTTCTAACCTAAAAAAGTATTCTTAATGTGAAATTTATGCAGTAAAAACAGGTCCAGGGGCGTAGCTCCCTATACGCAAAAACGCAATTGCGTACACATAAAAAAATCAGCTAAAAACGATATATGCGTTTTTCGATGAAATCAAACGTTAAAAGTAAGAAGACGTTCCATTTATCGGTTTTAAATGATTTCTAAACCAGATTGAAAATTATCAGATTCCAGATTTGGAATGTCTAGATTACGCACCGAAATTTCGTGATCATCCCAGAACGTTCTTCGCGTCCGTATTGATTTTCTATAATTGATATGTCAGAGTATTCACCTGTCGTCTTTATCAGTGCAATATCAATATTGGTCATTGGGCATAACTTGGTGTCCGTCTGTTCGAAGCAATGAAAGTAGAAATGAAAGTTAGTGAATTTGAAAGAAAAACGTCTAGTATAGTAGTATATCAAAGCATCACTGGTCGTCATTAGCGGCAGAAGAAATAAGTTTTACCAATGTATTTACGCCTGTCTGTCTGAACATCCTCATCTACATACAGCAGACAATGATTCTGAAAGTCTGTCCGACAGTCTGACAAATCAAGGCGCCATTCTTTTAAGATTTAATATGAATTTTATATCACGAAATTTTTAAATCAAATCATTGCAATTTAAGGGTTCATTTCATGTGCAGTGATTCTGTGAATTCATACAATGAATGAAGGTTAATCCAGAAAAGCGCTTCACACGCAGTTAAAATTTAGCATTTTGAATGCACTTTGTATAAGATGTGGGTTGCTGTGTTCTCGGCATATATCCCATATTCTTTCTTTGAAAAAAGTCATCCTCTTCCATAGTGAGTGTGGCTGTATTCATTGTGCAGTTCTCCAGACAAAGGAGGAATCTACATAACAACAACAGGGAAGGGGTCATTTTCGCCTTCCCAATCCCTACATACTAACCGACCAGTGAAAACCAAACACATGAAAAGCAGGGGTGTGGAATAAAATTTTGAGAGGGGGCCATTTGCAGCATTTTTGAAGAAATTCAATATCTCAAGGGGCCATTCTTTAAAATTTCATGAGAAAAATTCAAATCAAAAGCGGATATTTTCAGTCTCAAAGGGCAATTCGCACATGGCCCCTTGACTTCCCAATCCCTGAAAAAGATATCCGACCCTTCTTCGTGGCTAGAGGGATAAATATTTTGTCAGAAAATTAAATATGTTGAGTTGTGACATGCAAGAAATTTAAAGACCAGTGCGTCATTCATTTTCAACTGTTCATCCAAGAAGGATCATTTTCACAAGCTTGAGTAAAGATCTAATGATATCAACACTTCAACATTATAATTTAAGTATGTTGTGTAGATAACGAATTATAACAATAACAATAACAATATTTTATTTGCACGAACACATTTACAATAAATGGTTATGGCATAAACTGAAACAATACAAAATAACAGACTCATGGAATGACAGTGGTATTTAGTACCACTAAGTATATTAAAATAGCCTCAGTTTCTAAATGGCCTTTCTCATTAAGAAACAATCATTTAAAAAATTGACTGTAATTTTAAGAGTGACCAGCAAACTACTATTAAAAAGTAAAGACATGTGTCTTAATGAAATATTTGAGTTAACTATTTTAATGTTAACTTTTTGTAAGAATGTTTTTCTTAAAGATATATAATGTGGACAAGTTGAAAAGAAATGATATTCGTTCTCAACTTCTCCTGTATCACATGACAGGCAGACACGATTCTGTCTCTCTATATTTGAGTAACGACCTTTTTCAATGGCTAGAGAATGGGCACTAAGCCGGAATTTGCTCAGCAAAGATCTATCTGATTTTAATTTACAGATATCAATGTATGGGGGTCTTTCACCACTTTTATGAATTATATGTCATATCCTCAATACGTGTTTTCTATATCCATCTCCGGCACATACGACCTGACCGTAAAACACAGATAGTGAACTGTAGGCAGAACAAAACACACTCACCGTGACACGCAAACAGGTTCTGAAGTATGTAAATCTGGTAAAATCCAGGAGCTTCCGGGGTCTTTGCCCCCTGGAC
>MJUT01005706.1:419144-436902 GCA_002080005.1 Gigantidas platifrons
GCATGCTTGATTAAATTTGAAAACAAATTTGATTGTCCACGTCTAAAATCTGCTTTTTGTTTCCTGTGTGAAAAAAAATGTTTGACAAGAAGGGGAGAGATATACCCCTTCCCTGAAAATGAAATAGGTTCGTCCCTTATAAGATGAAAACGGGGATGGGATGTAATCATTTTCTTCACCAATCAATAATATTACTAACGTGCTTAATGTATATAGGCTTGCATTTGATTTGTTTGAGATCGATCAAGATGTTTTGTTCACGTGAAACTGTAATGATTTTTACAACCTTAGCCTTAGGACAATGACCTTCTTGGAAACGTCGTGCAAATTATCGAGCCCATGGAGCCAAATTGTTAAGTTAATTTACAACCTCTATGTTATAATTACTGGTATGTGAAGTGTTAATTCTGTTTTGTTATGATACTTTAGGAAGAGTAATAACAACACACATGCCCTCGTGGCATGTAATTACCAATCCTTTTTTTGCTGACGATACCCAGGGCTCGACCCACAGAACTGCCAAGTGCGTCCCTAGGTTGCGGGTAAAGGGGATGTCCGTTCGATGGAGGGTTTATGATTATAATATGGATACATATTGGGTAGTGTGTTTTGGCCGTGCTACGCTACGCTCCCTACCTCAGAAAAAGGGGAACCGCTACAGAAGACTGAATTTTCCCTCCCTATGCAACTCTCCGTACATTTCCAGAGACAATTAATAATCATCTCTTTTTTTCTTTATTGCACGTGTATATCCACACAATTTTATGATAACAGTAGCTTGCATATGCCGGCCTTCTTACTCTTATTATCCGAGATGAAATAAAGAAGCTTTTTTTTGGAAATAAATATAAGCAGAAAATTAAAAAGAGGGGATTCCATGACGCAATGGCATGTGCTTTTGATGTGAAACAATGTGTTAGGAATTACCTTTAGAAGGTAGCACGTTGCGAACCAAGTGTGTGAGCTATTTTTGTTCACCTCTTACGTGCAAGGGACATGCATTCCATAGGCCCATCCCAGTACCATGGCCATCTTTTACGTACGTGATTTATTGTTCATCCAATCCATAGGTTTGTTACAGTGTCACTTTATACGTACGTGATTGGTTTTTTTTGAATGTTAAGTATAGTTGAAAAACTACTGTCTTCTAAACAACAAATCAAGCAATCAATCAATCACACTCTCATGACATTCAAGAGGCCCACGAGAAAGGCATACTCATATTTGAGTCTATGATGATTAAAATGGCCCTTGTTGATGCGTTTGAATATTTGATATTATAATTTCACCATACTTCTGCTCTAATGTAATACCATACATGTATTGCATTTACCGATGTGGGGGATTTGCAGGAACCTATCCTTTAATTATAGCTATAGATTCCACAATGGAAATAGTTTATACCACCCCCATAATTTATACATTCTTGTTACTTTGCGTCATTGCAATATGATTTTCTTTAAAAAAAAACAAAAAAAAACAGTTTATCATTAAATAAACAAAAGCATTAATGAGTAACCAGCAAAAAAACTCGAGTAATTTTCTTTAGTTAGGGTAGTGGTGTTTAACACCACTTTCAACAATATTTCCATTATATCGTTGCGGTCAGTTTTATTGGTGGAGCATCCAGGAGTACCCGGAGAAAGCTACTGATCTATCGCAAGTCACTGACAAACTTTCACCTCACCTGAACGGGAATCGAAATCAACAATTTTCTTTCGAAACCTCTTGAATATAGTTTAAAAAAAAAGGTAAACACGAGAGCATGTAAACGTGGCTTAATACATGTAATAAGAAGTTGTCAATGGGTATAGATAAATATGCATTTAAATGCATTAGGTTATGTTACATGTTCAAGTACATGTAGATGAACGAATAATTTATGACGGCATAGAAACAGCAGTATAGACTTGACTATTTGTGGCATTTAAATTCTCGTTACATAATGAGAAATGGGCACGCCAAATCAATTTTGAATGAGATGATCAATGCAATACCGCCTATAAGCCTATCCTATATTGAATAACACCAGTCATTCGTTTCAGTGTAAATAAGAAATATTTTGTAAAGAAGTCTGCTATTTTTTTTTAAAATCAGTAATCTAATCAAATAATGCGTTATCCCCCTTGAGGAAAAAAAAAGAATAAAAAGCGCCACTCCTGTAGTTGCGTAATATCTTGTTAAATCGTGAATGGTAAAGTAATTTTCACATCATGATCAGTGAGAGTGATCATTTAAAGGGGGAAGCTGGCGATGATGCAGTGTCCTTCATTTGACTTTGTCTCGTATCGATCGATCAATATACAATATCACACGTAATCTTTCTCACGTAAGTGCCGGTTGCGTTGTTATATATAAAAACCACACACTTGTAGTACGCCATTGAATACGCTTATTATATCCGTTGTTAGCCCGTTTCCTTTAATTAGTAAATAGTTGCGAAATACTATTTAGTACGTAAAGTATACCAAGGTATACATTGATCGCACAAAACAGCTGAGAGATGACAAAATTTAAAGTTTATGTAACGAGGAGAGTACCAAAACCCGGACTAGATCTTTTGCTTCCGGAATGTGACATTGACTTTTGGGACAGTGATGAAGCCATTCCACAAGACCAACTACTGAAAAATGTCCAAGGAGTTGGTGCATTGTTTTGTATGCTGACAGACAAAATTGACGAAGAAGTTTTAGAGAATGCAGGTAATATAAGTTTTGTAACAAAGGCAAAACTTTTTTTAATATTAATATTTAATAATTGGCTGAGGGGAAAAAAGGGGGTGGAGTGTGTGGGCTCCCTGACACAGAATTTGTTTTACACGAATCATTCAATCTGATTATTTTTAGAAGAGGGGTCAGGCAAAATATGTATTTTTCTGCAAATGTAGCCGCAACTTCTTGTTGAAAAATGTTCCAGGTCATATACTTTTTTTTACATCTTCTTATAAGATTTGGCACCAGAAACAAAAAAAAACATACCCCCTTAAAAAACAAATGGTTGTTTGCAACAATATTACTAATATTAGATTAAGTGACCACTCTCTGGCAATTGAAACGGGACGATATAAGAAAATACCTCGGCATTTACGAAAGTGCAATAAATGTGAAACTCTTGATGACGAAAACCATTTCTTTTTAAATTGTAAGCTTTTCTCAGTGACTTTGACAATACTATTAATTCAAATCTACTTGAAATTATTTTAAATCCGACTAACATCAAGCAGGTGAAATCTTTAGGCTCCTTCATTAAACAGTCATTGGAACTGAGGACAGGGGGCACTTGATTCCATTTGTTCTATTGTGTATTGAATTTGTTTATATGTTGTACATTGTATATGTTTATGTATTGTTGACTATTCAATGTAGCCATTGACCCTAATTAGGGTGGAAATTGTACTTAATAATAAAGTAAATCAAATATCTTGACGAAGCATAACCAAAGATAATGTCTTGATTAAAAACATGTGCAAATTGATCAGATAATTTTAAGAGGATTTTAATATCTTACAAATTGATTTATAATTCCCTGCCTTTAAGTCACGAAAATTCCAGTTGAAAGCCATAAAAAAAGATAATTAAATATAACGACAATTAATTATCCCCCACTTCTACCACCTATAAAGAAATTGTAAATTACAAAAAATGAATAATAATTATCCCTTAATTCAACAGCCTACAGTATATATCTAGAAATAGGAAATACAAATTTCTACTTGTTTAGCAGAGGAATTTCTACTTGTTTAGCAGTTTCCTAGAAGAGTACACTTGTACAAGGATGTTTTATCGTTATGCAGTTTAAAACTTGTATCTCTGCCAAACGTCCTATGTGTATACTTTTTTTAACACTACTGTTGTTTATTTTGTCGAGGGAGGGTGTATTGTTTTGTTGTAATTGGCAATTCATATTTGTTTACTTCAAGACAATAATAATAATATTTATTTATAATACATGTAGTACGTCACACATTTTCAGGTGGTTGTCTAATTAGAACATTGAATACATCCATTATGACATGGTTTGGATTGGTTTATGGTGTTTAACGCCACTTTCAACAATATTACAGTTATATCGTGGCGGTCAGTACCCGGTGAAAACCACTGACAAACTTTATCACATAAGATGGTATCGAGTACACCTCGCCATGAACGGGGTTTGAACTCACAACCTTAGTGGTTATAGGCACTGATTACATAGGTAGTTGTATATCCAACTACTATTTGATCAAGGCAACGACACCCTCCCCCTCCAACCCCCTCCCCCCAATAAGTTTAAAGATATCAAAGGGGTATTCAGAAGTAGGTTAATTAAAGGACAGATCATTCAATGGCCTAAAGAAAAAGACAAAAGGACAAACAATGATACTACAGATTAGACTAAAGATTGTGCTACGTGAACCTCATATTAAACTAAAGATTGTGCTACGAGAACCTCATATTAAACTAAAGATTGCGCTACGTGAACCTCATTAAAATAAAGATTGTGCTACGTGAACCTCATATTAAACTAAAGATTGTGCTACGTGAACCTCATTAAACTAAAGATTGTGCTACGTGAACCTAATATTAAACTAAAGATTGTGCTACGTGAACCTCATATTAAACTAAAGATTGCGCTACGTGAACCTCATTAAAATAAAGATTGTGCTACGTGAACCTCATATTAAACTAAATATTGCGCTACGTGAACCTCATTAAACTAAATATTGCGCTACGTGAATCTTATATTAAACTAAAGATTGTGCTACGTGAACCTCATATTAAACTAAAGATTGCACTACGTGAACCTCATATTAAACTAAAGATTGTGCTACGTGATCCTCATATTAAACTAAAGATTGTGCTACGTGAACCTCATATTAAACTAAAGATTGTGCTACGTGAAACGCATATTAAACTAAAGATTGTGCTGCGTGAACCTCATATTAAACTAAAGATTGTGCTACGTGAACCTCATATTAAACTAAAGATTGCGCTATGTGAACCTCATATTAAACTAAAGATTGCGCTACGTGAACCTCATATTAAACTAAAGATTGCGCTACGTGAACCTCATATTAAACTAAAGATTGTGCTACACAAAATGTACGTGAACCTCATATTAAACTAAAGATTGTGCTACGTGAACCTCATATTAAACTAAAGATTGTGCTACGTGAACCTTATATTAAACTAAAGATTGCGCTACGTGAACCTCATATTAAACCCTTCTCTGTAAACATTTCAATATAGCCAATTTCTGATAAAGAACTGATACGTTTATTGTTAGTATCGATTGTGTTGAGAATGTGTAGGGGAATGCATGATTTTAATTAGCACCAATACCTTTGTACAAGTAATAATTATACCACGGTTTTCCGAGGTAAACGATTAAACAATCGAACCGTGGTACATGAAGCCATGGATCATTGATTATTGCACGGTTCTCTGAGAGTTTTAAAACTACAGCCCAGATTTAAAGTGTGCAATATATCGTATCTACGTTATCATTTCATAGTTATTAGCTGTTGCTTACACTACCGAATTGGAATTTAAGAAAAAATCCAATCTGATTAAACTTAGGCCTACATTTCTCACTTGTTCGGCCCCTTTACTGATATGTGGCGGTTTTAAGTCGCGCCATTTCGGTAATTGGGAACAAATGAAAGATGTGATTTTAAACAGATTGGATGTGATCGAGGGGAAAAAAATAATTCAGATAAAAATCATTATGTCAAAGGGAACTAACTCGAGTTTGTTTCCATTCTACCAAATAAATTTGCTTTTGAATAAAATGAATTAATAAACTTAGGGAGGGTTGTGTCAATGACTGTATTTTTGTATTTTGTTAATTCCTTAAAATGTTTTTTTTTATTTACCTCAGCAGATATGGATTTTCTTTTGTCTCTCTTTAGAATTAGAGTTATTTCCCTTTGATTGTTCAGCGACACATTAGGACATTGATTCTGCTCAATAAATGATGGTAAACATAATCAAAATTAATAATCATGTCGTCATTTATTGTTTTTGTAAATACCATTTGTAATTGACTGTCTTTATTTCATTGTATATGCCCTTACGGACCGATAATTCGTTAATAAACTATCTATCTATCTATCTATAAAAAGTTGTAAACAGTTTTATCAACCTATTCAATATGTCGATTTATTATTTAAGGCGGTTTTATGTGACACTCGTTCTTTTTCCACAAAGAGATTCACACGCCCTTCTTTTACGACTAAAAAAAAATGATTTCAATCTTTAAATATTTTTAATTGAATCTATTGTTGCAATGAAATTAAGAGAACACAATTAAAATTGAGGTAAACAAATACTCATGATCACTGTGTAGCATCACCACCGGATATAGGTACCTCGTGAAGTCAGGTAAGGTCAAATGTTTTCTTATTTTCATTATATTCTACGTTTTTCTTACCAGTAAAGTTATGTGATATTGATTCCTAATAATGTAGCTACTATTTAAGGCTGATTATGATCCATAATTGGCTTTCTCTCTCTTCAAATCGTCAGAATCGGACCGGGTGGTACCTGTTCAAAGAAGCATGTGACGAGTTCAAAGTTGTAAAGAACACGTTTATCCTTCAACTATTCATTTGACGTTTTTGTAGAACAAAGTTTTATCATATTCAAGCTTGAACAACACTGTATTTCGAAATAAACTATTGTTTTCACAGAGAAACTAGTGTAAATAAAGCGACATCGCTGTAC
This sequence comes from Gigantidas platifrons, assembly GCA_002080005.1. Classification (NCBI taxonomy): domain Eukaryota; kingdom Metazoa; phylum Mollusca; class Bivalvia; order Mytilida; family Modiolidae; genus Gigantidas; species Gigantidas platifrons. Next base: position 425,849 of record MJUT01005706.1, read on the forward strand.
GGCAAATAGAAAAGTATCTATTCCCCCGTACAGTAAACAACTATTCGCCGTACAATTTATCTGCTTGATTTACATGAATTTCTCTTTGAAAACAATAGTTTATTTCGAAATACAGTGTTGTTCAAGCTTAAATATGATAAAACTTTGTTCTACAAAAACGTCAAATGAATAGTTGAAGGATAAACATGTTTTTTACAACTTTGATTCTGACGATTTGAAGAGAGAGAAAGCCAATTATGGATCATAATCAGCCTTAAATAGTAGCTACATTATTAAGAATCAATATCACAAAACTTTACTTGTCAGCAAAACGTAGAATATAATGAAAATAAGAAGAATTTGACCTTACCTGACTTCTACGTTTGTTTTTCCACCCGCTTCGAGGGTACCTATATCCGGTGGTGATGCTACACAGTGATGATGTACATGTATTACCACATATTCTAACATGACTTCCTTCTTTCGCTTTGTAGACAAACGAGCGATTTATCGATGGTATAATCTCATTCGCACATGCGCCGGTGAATGTGACTGACTTTTCCATTGGCAGTATAAATTGTGTGCGATATTTTCCGCAAACGTAAATATAAATTACCGTCTTCCAATCAAAGTATACTACCGTATTTGTACTCTTAGACATATCAGAATCGAAATAAATCATGGAAGACAGAATCTGTTTTGAATTTTAACATGGATTGGCTGATATTAGTAAATTTTGTCCCTCGCCTCTAGCTCTGGATAAAATACTAATATACGCCATTCCATGTTAAAACTCCCAACACATTCTTGCTTCCATGATTTATTTCTTAAGTAAATTATGTAATATTGAGGAGAGAAGCAAAAAAAAAAAGGTAATTTGTGATTGGTATTACCGACTTCGAAATGTACAGTCAATTCCATTACAGTGTAACTGTTACCACTGTAAGCTGTTAGAAAAGCTTGTCAGAACTGTTCCAAAATATATTCTGAAAATCAAATAAACAAAGACAAAATCGACACCCCTAACAGGCATATACTAGTACAAAAAATGTATTCTGTGAACTTAATATTACTAGTATTAACTAACTCATTTGGGTTTTAATATCTTGACGATTTATGGCTGTTTCATTCTTTATCACAATTTGTGTATTTTGTTTTTGATTGATTGATTGATTATTGTTTAATGGTGATTGGGTAGTAAACAATAAAACAGGGCTGGATGGTAATAGGTAACCAGGCTCCAGTTAACAGCCAGTTTGCTAGAAGTCACTTTCTAACAGTCACTTTTCAGATATGTCTCGTTAGAAATAAAATGTAAATGCACAGTGTATGGAAAGTGCGAATCGGGAAAACCATTTCTTATGTAGAGTAGCGATATTTTCTAATACGAAATTGTAAATAAGCAGACACTCCATGGGGAAAAATATGCTTTCTGTAATCAAAAATATGATGTATTTAATGCAATAAAATTATCTTTTCTTTTGTATAAAAATGCTTTACATGCGGAGTTTCAATGATAAATCTTTTCAGATTTCTATTTTACACTTTCAAATGTTGCAATGTTTGTCAAGGGCCGTCGTGGTCGTGATCATATGGTAGTTGGAGTTACAACTACATATGCAATCAGTACCCATCATTACTAAAGTTGGGAGTTCGAACCCCGCTAAGGAAAAGTGTACTCGATACAACATTATGTGATAAAGTTTGCCAGTGAATTGCGACAGGTCGGTGGTTTTCTCCGGGTACTCCTATTTCTTCCACTAATATAACTGACTGCCACTATGTAATTGAAATATTGTTGAAAGTGACGTTAAACACCATAACTCTAACCCTAAAATGTTTGTCTGTTTATTCGGTTTATAGACATACCTGAAAAAAAGTGGTTGCTAGCTTGAGTCTTGTGGAATAATGACCACACTGTATGTAAATCTGATAGTTAAGATAAATTTGCTCATCCTACAAATTTGATGCTAATTCATGTTGTGAGTTTGTGGAATTTCTTGGATTTAATTATATATTTATGTCAAATGTATTTAAATTGGTACTTATGCAACTTGCTTCCCCTTTCATTCAAAAGTCATTAGCACTGAGGAGAGTGGACTCAATATAACTGCATAATTATTATGTTTGTTTTAATGTATGATTGATTTGTATGTTCATATTTGTATATGTATATACATCCATGTTTGTTTTATGCCGCCAACCATATAAGGGTATAAAAGAGCATTAATTAATTAATTATATATACATGTATGGAGTCATATAAATGTATCGAAGTCTCGAAGATAACCAATATTGGAATAGGCAGAACTCCGTGTGTCATAATCATGATCTGTCCATTCCATATGGCTTCTAATAATTAGCTGTATATATTTCAGTTATATCATGGCGGTCAATTTTATTTGTGGAGCAAACTGGAATTCCCGGAGTAAACCACCAACCTGTCGTAAGTCACTGAGAAACATCTGGCCATGAGAGGGGATTAGGCACTGATTGCACATGTAATTGTATATCCAAATACCATACGATCATGACCAAGACGGCCCCATCATCTGTATCTGTATGAATACGTTGAAGATACCAATACTGGCTTTAATTTAACGGGAGAGAGAGTACCTATTGATGGTGTCGGAGAGCAGATTTGAAGCTCTAAACAGAGGTAGTGCTAACTATATTTTCCTCCAGGTGGTTCCACTCTAATATAGTTTTACTGAAGAATGAATTCCTATATTGTTCAGTATTACACTGGATTCTGTCGAAAAACTTTGTATTGTTCTTGACAGTTTTCTACAATGTTCGTATTGACGTAAGAAGCATATACAATAATATGCAAGTGATAACTCAAAATATTATTCTATATGATTTTTTTTTAATCAGGTGAAAATCTTAGAATTGTCTCTACAATGTCTGTTGGCTACGAACATATCGACCTGGAGGCTTGCAAGAAGCGTGGAATAGCAGTTACAAATACTCCAAATGTATCTACCGACAGTGTATCAGAGCTGACTGTATCCCTGTTACTCCTAGTCGCCAGGAGGCTGTATGAAGGTAATATTTATAGAGAATGTGTTATATCAGACAAAGACTATACAATTATATTTGCAGCTTCTCCGCTAAACACGCAACATTAACGAGTAAGATCAAAGATTGTTTCGCTAGGAATCGAGATAATGTGTCCACGTGGATCGACATGTCTACCCGCGTACTGTTGATTCAGTGAGCTAGCGCTATAAGAATTCAACAGAGCGTTTTGGTAAAGTATCAAGCAGACATCAACATCATCTCATTGATATGTAACATCTTCTCGCCATGATAGGTCTGAATAATTGTTCATCTGGCGTTAAACAACAAATGCTCACTCACTCAAATATACATGTACATCTACGTTTAGAAGTCAATTGTTTCCTTAGATGTCAGAAATACTATACAAAAATCGTACAAATACCGTCATTACATGGCCGATTAATATACTATCGAAAGTTGCTGACCCCGCCCAATTCTAACAGATGAGGAACATCCGGGAATGTAGTGTAGTTATTTATATAATAAACACATGCTCAAATGTGCAATTCTAAAAGTAGCTACTTCTTAAACAACAAAATCAGAAAACAGCTTGTCCTGGTCCTTATTTTTTCTGATTGAATTATCACGGACTTGCATGCGCCACGAAGTGCTGAAATTTTTATTTGGACCCGAATGGGACTTTCCTTAAGAAGTAACTAAAAGTTCATTGTGTGATATAATGAAAACAAAAAGTTCCACACTCGCGCATGTCGGAACAGTTCCAAACTCCAATAGAAAAACCATAGAAGAGTCAAAATCGCTACCTCTAAAACACAAATACAATCAATACCTCTAAAACACAAATACAATCGATACCTCTAAAACACAAATACAATCGATACCTCTAAAACACAAATACAATCAATACCTCTAAAACACAAATACAACCGATACCTCTAAAACACAAATAAAATCGCTACCTCTAAAACACAAATACAATCGATACCTCTAAGACACAAATACAATCGATACCTCTAAAACACAAATACAATCGATACCTCTAAAACACAAATACAATCGATACCTCTAAAACACAAATACAATCGCTACCTCTAAAACACAAATACAATCGATACCTCTAAAGCACAAATACAATCGATACCTCTAAAACACAAATACAATCGATACCTCTAAAACACAAATACAATCGGTACCTCTAAAACAAATACAATGGATACCTCTAAAACACAAATACAATGGATACCTCTAAAACACAAATACAATCGATACCTCTAAAACACAAATACAATGGATACCTCTAAAACACAAATACAATGGATACCTCTAAAACACAAATACAATCGATAGCTCTAAAACACAAATACAATCGATACCTCTAAAACACAAATACAATCGATACCTCTAAAACACAAATACAATGGATACCTCTAAAACACAAATACAATCGATACCTCTAAAACACAAATACAATGGATACCTCTAAAACTCAAATACAATCGATACCTCTAAAACACAAATTCAATCGATACCTCTAAAGCACAAATACAATCGATACCTCTAAAACACAAATACAATCGATACCTCTAAAATACAAATACAATCGATACCTCTAAAACACAAATACAATCGATACCTCTAAAACACAAATACAATCGATACCTCTAAAACACAAATACACGACCGCTCACTTTCTAGCGATTCGCATATTTATTATTATTTATTATTACATAGTTTTTATATAGGGCATTATCTAATATTAAAATTACTCAAAGCGCTATACATTAAAAAAAAAATAATAATAACGAGGTTTGATTGTGTTTGGATGCAAACACAGAAGTCGACAAACGACCCCCATATCAGAATTCGGACATGTGGATGCAAGTTTCATCATTACCAACCAATTCCTCACTTCAAAATACTCCTAGATATCAGTTTTCATTGAAATCGGAGACCATTGACAATTTGACGATTTTGTTGGCAGGCATTTTGAAAATGGTGGCCTCGTAAAAATGACCCTGAATGCAAATTTCATCATTACCAACCAATTCCTCACTTCAAAATACTCCTAGATATCAATGTTCATTGAAATCGGAGACCATTAACAATTTGCCGATTTTGTTGGCAGCCATTTTGGAAATGGTGGCATCGTAAAAATGACACTGAATGCAATTTTCATCATTACCAATCAATTCCTCACTTCAAAATAACCCTAGATATCAATTTTCATTGAAATCGGAGAACATTGAAATTTTGTCGATTTTCTCGGCGGCTATTTTGAAAATAGCGGCCATTCGCTCGCAGTTTATTTGGTCAGAATATTCTACAAACCCTACTTAATATATATGCCGAGTCTTGTGGAAATCCCTTTGGCAGTTTTCGATATAAGTGAGGTCTAAGATTTTGACATATGTTCACGGTTTCCATGGCAACGGCGGCCATTTTGAAAATTCCACGACCTGATGGCACCTCTTGAGATGGGGATCAACCTTCCTGTGAAGTTTAGTACAGATAGGATAATTAGTCTCTGAGAATTTGGTCGGAAAAGTTCACGGCGAGAAGAATAATAATAATAAGAAGAAGAAGAAGAAACGGTGCAAAAACAATAAGTCTCCAAACTTCGTTCAGGGACTTAATAATAAAACTCAAATTACAAAAAGCAAAAAGCAATATACAGAATAAACTATTCACAGATAAATGTGAAACACTACATATGAATTTGGCAAAAGGAAACTGCTATAACTACAAGTAAAAATTAAGAAAATGGTGTCTAATAAAAGTGAGGTTTAACACAGCCATCAAAATTTGAAACATTTACAAAATTAAAATACACGCTTAAAGCAGTAGAAGTGAATTCATATTATTTATGCGCAATATATATATTTTTTTTATACATATGACCTTAACCCGCACTTAGAGATAAGATACAAGTGTTTATTATTTACATGTACCTACAGGATGTAGTTTAATTTAAAGTCGGATATATTTTTTTTCAGGAATTCGTGCAGTCCATGGGGGAGAATGGGGGAAATGGAAACCTATGTGGTTATGTGGAGTGGAACTCTCGAACAAAACAGTTGGAATTCTCGGACTTGGTCGAATAGGTTATGGGGTTGCGAAGAGACTGAAACCATTCGGAATAGAGAGGATTATCTATAGTGATGTCTGTAGAGTGAGTTTTGCAGACGACATTGGTGCTACGTTCGTGGATTTTCCCACTTTGTTGACAGATTCTGATATCATTTGTATATGTTGTAATCTAACACCACAAACACGTCATAGGTTTAATAAAAAGGCTTTCGAAAAGATGAAAAAATCGGCCATCTTGGTAAATTCCGGAAGAGGAGGAGTCATTCAACACGATGATCTATACGAGGCTCTTTTTTCAAACAAAATTGCTGCTGCCGGGTTGGATGTTACTGAACCCGAGCCACTTCCAAAAGACCACCCTTTACTGACTTTGGAAAACTGTATTGTCTTACCCCATATGGGTAGCAACACATGGGAATCTAGAAACAGCATGTCTGAAATTGCTGCACAAAATATCTTGTCAATATTTCATGGTAAAACTGCAGTAGGTGAAGTATTACCACCGGGAAGCAAATGTTGATCATGGTCGTCTATAGACATTCTTATTCAGAAGCTTTTAGATAAATTGTAGAAAAAAAATGCTCTTTCGAAATACGTGTGCAAGCTACAAAAAAAAAAAAACTGTACGATTTTTAATGTTAGACTCGGTGGTTGTGACAGTAATAGCCTAAATCAGTATTTTTCGTATTACAGCATTTAATATTGTTATTGAATCTCATTAAATGTTTTAATTGGCCCTTGTTAGAATTTTAATTTTTAGATGTATAGATGTATATTTTCTTATGGGGAAATCCTGGCAATTCATAATCGAAGAAGGTGAAACCAGCAGATATCCTGGGCATTTGTTCTCTATTTCAATGGAAGATTTGAACTAAATTTAATTTTTATGATAAAAAAAGATGTCATATACATATAATTTTAAGAAAATCAAAATAGAAATCATATTTAATGTCAATTAAGGAGTATCCTGCAGTCCTCGAAATGGAATTTGAATTTACTGGTCCAAATCAAATCATGAATTTATTTTTATATAGTTCTAAATAAAAACTGACAAATTTTCTGGTCCCAATAAGTTTTACTGGTGTTGGATGGGATGACCGGTTCAAAATCGTGAGGACAGGGTAGGGATGAATTTTATTTCTACATTTTACTTCTGTTGATATAATATCAAATAATTAATTAACATATATTTTCTCCCTTCACTATGTTCGTCCGAAAATAAATATTGTCTTTGCTAAATGTATCAAGAACAACAAACACATGTATAGGAATGAGTGGCTCGCTACAATTTATTATTCATATAATATCCTTCAAAATCATATGTCCATCTTAACATTCTTCACAATAAAACATTGATCCGAGTTAAATTTGTAAATTAAATCATGGAAAATACAAATGTATATAGAAGCATAGACAAAATAGACTACTTGTTTATGTTTGTGTAGGGAGTCTCGATAATGATTATCATCACACGCTTTACCTTTAAATACTATCATGAGGGTGCACTCGAATACAAAAAATTAACGGTTCTTTAAATACCGAAAAGAAATGGATATACAGTATATGTAGAATCCAGAGAAATAATTAAATAACATATACAGTATATGTAGAATCCAGAGAAATAATTAAATAACATATACAGTATATGTAGAATCCAGAGTAATAATTAAATAACATATACAGTATATGTAGAATCCAGAGAAATAATTAAATAACATATACAGTATATGTAGAATCCAGAGAAATATTTAAATAACATATACAGTATATGTAGAATCCAGAGAAATTTACTTGGTTTTACCTCCTAACACTTTCCTCTTATATCACAAATTCTACTCACAGATGGGTCAATTACATTATGTCATGCCAGAAAAGAGAATTACAAAAAAAAAAATAAGTTCACAACAAGTAGAACATTTAAAGACATTTTTTTTTAAATTTATTTTTGTTCTATTGCTATTGTTTGTTAATTATAGTAAGTTATTTGTATGTTGTGATATTTTGTATTAAAAAAACGAATTCAACATGTTCCTTTGTATTGTTACAAGAATATAGATGCTATTAACCCTGAGAGACACTATCATTTTACATGTAAGCCAAAATTAAGGAACAATTCTTACCTTGTTTAGCTCAAAACAAGTCTGAAGATACCACAGGGCAACCAGAAGCCGTAAATCAATGAAGGACATACACATACAATACAATGACTAAAAGAAAAAGGACAACTTGAACTGATCGCATGTATTGTTGCTATGGTTTTTAGTCTGTTTTCCTCTGCTAGTCTGTAAGAATTTGCTTAGTCAATCCATCCAGTCTTGGTAAGAATGTTCATTGTATGATTGTCAACAAAATTAATGTGTTTGGATATCCACCGACCTGTTGTATTTATACCCCCAAGTCAGCAATTTTGCCAATTATATCCTGACGAAAACAAATTATTTTTTTTTCTGGAGATTTCTTGTCATTCGTGGTTAAATTTTATGTCAAAACCTCCAATTTCTTGTACTTCACACATTTTTTACATAACATCTAAAGTCCAAATATGGGTTCGCAACCCCGGATTATCATTTTGTCCAAGAACCAAAAATATTTCATGGTTTTCTTTAAGTTTTATTTCATGTATGCATGTAATGCAGCTTGATTTAATGTGGCACTTTCAACTTCAGATAATAACATTTATGCAATTAGGAATGATATCTTCTAGATAGATCATATGGAAATTGAAGACGTCCCGGTGTCGCCATTTTAGATATGCAAATTGGCAAATAGCACCTCAAATCTGGCTATGCAAAATCTAGGCGAGCACCGAAGTGGATAACTGTAGAATGTTAAACCAGGTCACCATAAAAGTGCAAGCATGCATTGTACCTTTAATTACATCAAAAAACATAAAGCAATATGTCGTCCGGTATCGGCCATCTTGGATTTCCAATCTACGACAAAAGAAAGTAAAAAGACAACAAACAAAACAAAACACAAACGTTGTACATGACCAACAATTGTCAATCACACGTAGTCATGTACTCAGCTAATATGTATGGTTTCCAAAAATAATACAATTTTACATTGTCCTATTAGATCCTATAAATATTGATGGTGTGCAAGGTTTGAAGATACCAACGTGGGTAACCAGAAGAGGTAATCCGAAGGACAGTCAGTACATTGGTAGAAAAGGACAAAATGACAAAAAATTATATACAAGACTGAACATAGAAAACTAGAGATTGATAAATTATGGTGATACGCATGCGTTAATGGTGGAAGTTGGTTTACAGTGATCTTGTACAAATTTACAGACTTTGTTGCTGAAAAGGAGCCATATAGTTAATAATTAGTGAATATAAGTATCAAAACACCTACATCACAAAAGTCATTCAAATTATCAACCACAAAATCTACTGACAATAACTTTTGAGGAAAAACAGGGCAGCTTACCCAAGCGGACCAGCCGCCATTTTGTTACATTTTATCAAATTTTCCTGGAAATACATAAAACTTGCAATATTTTTATGTAATATTTTATTATATCATTATATTATACCATCGAACAATAATGATGACTATATCCATGGTAATATTGTGAAATTTTACAGTGCCAAAACTTAAAATTAACACTTCTCTGTGTTGACCCCCCTCCCCATCCCAAACTGTGTACTCGATCACGTATATGTCCGAGAAAAAAATAACAAAGTATTTGCAAACACCGAGGGCAGCAACAGTAGGGAACAGGGTACGGAGACCTGTTGTCCTGTCGGATAGCAAAGGCGGCTATCTGAGGAACCAAGTGTACCATCCAAAAGACCGACAAATTATATGGTGGAACAAGAGTGNAAACTTACCAATTGTGATATAAATAAATATAAAATCCTAATTTAAATCCAACTACTGAATTTCAAGTCAATAATTTCACCACATCATGTTCAATTCAGCGATACAAAAATATCTGACGAACAATGCTTCATGAAATAAATATGGCCTCTCTTCCGGTTTCATAAAGCTGATTTGATATACATGTATATCGTTAGCTAGTCAACATCCGGAAGCAGTGGAAAACATCTTTATTAAACTACAAAAATTTCAACAAGTACTTCAGCTGTATCCTCACTCTAAAATAACTTTTATTGAAACTCCATACTACTCTATTACCAAATGGAATGATCGCACCAAAAAGTCACAATCCAACGACCGAATAGAACAAGATAAAGAATTATACCATCAAATTGAAAACCTGAACTCACGTGTACACGAGCTAAACACCTCGCTTAACGTACACTCTCTTTTACTTAACTTACATCTGAAAGCTAGCAAGCAAGTGAAAAGGGGTAAAGATAAACCACGCAAACATTATAATAATTACCAGCTCTACATAGACGGAATACACCCAAAACCACTATTAGCCAAAGCCTGGTTGGCTGAACTCTCAGAACAAATACAAAAAGACTGTTGGAACTGAACTATCCGATACATTGTTTGGTGTGGATCAGAAGGCATGGGATGACCAAGCCACGCTGCTGAAGCACCAAATATATGTATATATATCTTCATTTTGATGCGGATACTGAGTTTAGTGAAATCTTCAAATATTACTATGTCTCTGAAATTATTGCCAACCAGCGTACCTTGCAATGGAATTGATATTAATAAAGAAGCAAGTGTTCACAATTATAAATTGAATATCACAAAGGCGTTACAAAAAAAACTTGAGGCCACTAAGAGAAGCACAAATATAGAGTACAAATTTACAAATGGAGGAATTGTCATTACAGCAGATGCAGTAACCTTTCATTTCATTTCAAATATTTTATTGATAAATCAATAGGATTGGACAACAGGCTATGCCTATACAAATCCTCTCCAACAAGATGGAACAATTAGAAAACAATTTACATAAGACATAGAGCAATCTACCCATCATGTATACATGCAATTCATCTTAATTACCAAGCATAAACACATATATAGTA
>MJUT01005706.1:451946-462206 GCA_002080005.1 Gigantidas platifrons
TAATATTTGTATAATCTAAAGTATTTTTTCTGTCATGAGATGCAAACAATGTACGTATAGGGTTAAGAAATATGGTGTTTAACGCCACTTGCAATAATATTTGAGTTGTATCCTGGCGGGAAGTTTTATTGGTGGAGGAAACAGGAGAAAACCACCAACCTGCCACAATTCACTGAAAAACTTTATTACATAATGTTGTATCGAGTACCCCTCGCCATGACGCGATTCGAACTCACAATTTTAGTGGTAATAAACACTGATTGCACAGGTATTTGTAAATCCAACTACTCTATGACCACGACCAAGACGGCTCCCTCGATGGACGTATAATGAAAATGGTAAAAGGTCAAACAAAACAAAAATACCACAAAGTCGGAAATGTTCCAACAATAGAAACATTATCGCAAACACAGACAAGATTAACATGTACCTGGCAGTTCTCTTTCTTGGCTTGCTGTGGGTGAACTTGTTATTAACTTTTTGAACAATAAAATATGCTTAAATAACAAACGTAGATATCAAAATTAGTGCGCACTTCGCGTTTCTGGAATAACCTTCATCAGGTACGCTCAAAATCGAAAGTTTGGAAAGCCAAATAATTTAAAAAGTTTTGCGAGCAAGTAAACCATAAGGGTCTAAATAGAATCACCAAAATCGGTAAAGGTCACCTATGCCTGAGGGAGGAGTAAAGTAATGAATTGTGGAGGGGTTAAAGTAGTTTTATGGTTCCAAACCGTCCCTCGTAGTGAAGTGATGCGGTCATATATGTTCTTTCCCGATATGAGTAAAATACTTTGGATTTGGTGCAATATCGGATGTAAAAAGATGAGCAGTTATAAATGCACCGTCGGTAATTCACAGCTGTTCGTGCTCCACTTGTTCATCGCTCGTCACTCGTGTATCAACTGACAGAGAAATCCTTGCAGTCATTTAATCATTTTAAAACTCTTTGCTAAGTTCCGACGATTGTCTTTATAGTTAATCAAATCACAGCTTTTCAATGTATCTAAATTAAGAAAGGAATTCCTTGAAAATAAACGGAAACACCATTTTTTGCATAGCTTTTTTAACTCAATCTTCGGGTGATGAATGGAGAATAACATATCGTGAACAATATCATGTGGCGAGTAACGAAGCGTGAACAATATCCTCTGGAGAGTAACGAAGCGCGAACAATATCCTGTGGAGAGTAACGAAGCGTGAACAACATCCTGTCATTTCAATGAAAAATTATTCATCCTGATTTTCCTTTGCTAAATGTTGTTTTGTAGACTTAACCGCTTTGGTGGTGTTTAAGTGTTAGCGTGCTTGCCGCGAGTGCGGTAAATCGTGGGTTCGAGACTCGATCGGGTGAAACGAAATACCATGAAATTTGTATTTGTGGCTTCTCCAACTGCATCGGTGGTGTAATGGTTAGCGTGCTCGCCGCAAGTGCGTTAAATCGTGGGTTCGAGACTCGATCGGGTAAAACGAAAGACTATGAAATTTGTATTTGTGGTTTCTCCACTAAGCCAGCAGCATTAAGAAGAAAGAGCAAAGACTGGTTGACTCGTAATCAGGATAATGTGTCAGAGTGGGGCAACATGTCTACCCGCGGACTGTTGTTTTACTGAGCTAGCACTATATAACTCCAGCAAATGTGTTGGTCTAAAACAAAGTGGACCTCATAATAATTTCATTGAAAACTAACTTGTTCACGCCATGAAATAGCTGACATATTGCTGAGTAGGCATTAAACAACAATCACTCACTCACTCTTTAGTAGACTTACCATTCATGCACTTGTACCAATGGCCCGAACCCATAAATTCGCTTGCCATGGCTCTTTTTATCATAACCTTTTCTTCTAAAGTTAATCCAAGCATTCTGTCTGAAGCAGCTAGCACATCTTTCCTCATTTGTGAAAGTTCATCATCTTTAATTTTGGTCTTCGATTCTAGTTTAATCAGATGCTGCTGAATGTTTTCTGGAAATTTATTTTCTTCTTCTTCAGTTCTCATGTCAATTGGTTCCTCATCAGTTCTCTGGTCGATTAGTTCTTCTGTTCTCTGATAAATTATTTCTTCAGTTCCCTCATCAATTAGTTCTTTTTCAGTTCTCTTGTCGATTAGTTCTTCTGTTCTCTGATAAATTATTTCTTCAGTTCTCTCATCAATTAGTTCTCCATCAGTTCTCTCATTATTTAGTTCTTCTTCACTTCTTTTGTCAATTAGTTCTTCTTCAGTTCTTTTGTCAATTAGTTCTTCTTCAGTTCTTTTGTCAATTAGTTCTTCTTCAGTTCTCTGGTCGATTAGTTCTTCTGTTCTCTGATAAATCATTTTTTCAGCTCCCTCATCAATTATTTCTTCAGTTCTCTGATCCATTAGTTCTCCAGTTCTCTCATCAATTAGTTCTCCGTCAGTTCTCTGATCATTTAGTTCTCCTTCAGTTATTTTGTCAATTAGTTCTTTTTCAGTTCGTTTGTCAATTAGTTCTTCTTCAGTTCTTTTGTCAATTAGTTCTTCTTTAGTTCTCTGGTCGATTAGTTCTTCCGTTCTCTGATAAATCATTTTTTCAGCTCCCTCATCAATTATTTCTTCAGTTCTCTGATCCATTAGTTTTCCAGTTCCCTTGTCAATTTGTTCTTCTCCAGTTCTATGATCAATTAGTTCTTTTTCATTCCTTTGATCAATTAGTGATAGTTCTTTTTCGGTAATTTGGTCAGTTACTGATACTTCTTCAGTACTTTCTTCAGTAAGTGATAGTTCTTCTTCTCCTTCTTCGTCTTCTTCAGTTTTACGGGCAATTAGTTCTTTTTTGAATTTATGAATGTCAATAACAAGGCTTAACCTGCGTATTTCTAAGGTAAATTCATTGTACTCTTGTTCCGAAAATCTATCTCTCTTCATAAGCACCCAATTCCTTAGACGTTTTGCCCATGCTAACGGAACAGGATAAATACCAAGTACCATGATTTCTGCCTCACATTTTCCTACTTGTTCAATAAATGTACATGAATTAGAAATCATCTCTAGCTTGGTGGTAGACTTGGACCTATCTACCTGTTCCCTAAACTTCTCAAATGCTCTATGATCCAAGTGATGGTAAGTTTGATTAACGATAGAAAGCACTTGACTTCTTCTGCTATGACAGTCAATCGATTCCTCCATACAACGCATTCTTTTAAACACGTTTTCAATGTCATTATTAATTAATCGCAACTCATTACGGTATCTGCTAGAAGTTGTTATTCTTGTAGAACATCTCGGACATTTCAGAGACATTATACCGTTGGTGTTATCTATATTTGTTTTGACATAAGTATCAAAACCTGTCACTTCAAATATGCATACACAGTCTTCTAACTGAATGAACACTGCATCTTCTTCGTCTTCTGTTCCAAAAAATATTTCAGTTAGTTTATCGTGATCACATACTTTGCATGTGCTGATGCATTTTGTCTCGCATAGTAAACCAGGACACTTATGGCCACAATTCAGTAAAGAAATACATGGGGTGTTGCACTTTGGTCTGTCACACTTTTTGGAGCACACTTGTTCACATGTATAAGCATTAGGGCATGGCTTTGTGCAAATCCAATTACATGGTTCCCTGCATTTAATGCATGGCTTGCTACATGTCCTAGTACATTTACCACCATGAGGACATCGCCGCTGACATATTGATTTACATGGTCCACAGGTATAGTTACAATTGTCTCTGCATAGATGTCCACAGACTAGGATTCGATTACACCTCTTGGTGCAAGGCACGTGTAACCGACCTTGACTACATGACGAGCAATTGCCCGAACACTGATGTCCACATTCTAGCTTTTCAAGACATTTAATTTTGCATGGTGGATCATATTTATCACAACAATCGACCTGAACCTCGTGTCCACATCGCCCAATTGCTTTTACCAGCTCATGGCAGTTCTGTTCTGTATTGCAGCGTTGTGTGCATCTTCCCTGACAACGATGACCACATGATATATGAAATGTGCAAGGCCTGTCGCATATGCCTAGACTGGGATCCTTATGACATGGCATAAATAATTCATGTTTGCATTTTGGAAGAACCTTTTCCACACTTTCGGAACATAGACCACAGTTCATGGGAAAGTGACATGTCTTAGTACATTTGTGGCCTCTTTCACACAGTTCCTCAGGACACGGTTTGATGCATTGTTTCTGGTGTCGATCATCGTCCTTGTGGCATTTTCTTGAACAGTTATGGCCACAATTTCTTTTGAATTCGCATTCCTTTTGACAGCCTCCATCAACAACCAAATTAAAGTCTACATCATTTGTAACGAAGGTGGATATTTTATGGTTTTGACAAATTAATTCTAGCCGATTATCTAGAAACTCTCTTTTATGAGCATCATCAACAATTTTCTCCCATAGCTTAGATTTAGTCTTCAACTGTTCAAAATTTCCAATAACATAAAGACCCTTTTTCGCCCTGGACAAAGCCACACAAATTCTATTGGCCTCTGACAAATAACCAATTCGGTTTTGGGGATTACTCCTGACAAGTGATAGCAGTATTATGTCATTTTCTTCCCCCTGAAAATTATCAACGGCTGTTATTCTGACACCTCTATTTTGAAAGTCGGTACTGACTGGCCAATTTTCCTCTGGACACCGCTCGCTAATTTTTTCATCAATAGGACGGATTATTTTACGTAATAACCGAATCTGATCTAAATACGGTGAAAGTATTGTAATTTGACATGAGGCATACCCTTGCAATCTTAGATATCTATACAACTGGCACAAAAATGATGCTTCGTGTGAATTCTTGTGGCTTTTTGATGCATGTTCACGTTCATTGTCCTCAAAATTTGAATGTGATATAAAGTGAATATTACTTTGCACACCCATGATGTTTTCGTAATGATAAACACTTTCATCATTACAAAGGACTCGATATATATGAGGTACGAGCAGCTTAGAAATTGATGGTCTCATACGGTGTTGATATTGGAGAGTCCTGTATGGAAATTGTGACCTAATTAACCTCTCAAAAAGTGAAATGTTAATTTTATATTGTCTTGCTGTCTTATAGTCATTGTAGGCCGGACGTAGTTGCTGATGATCACCAATCATTATGAGTTGTTGGCAAGATGACGTCAAACAGGACACCACGTGGTGCTCTGGTATTTCTGCAGCTTCTTCCAATAGAATAATTTTCGGTAAAACCCTTTTGAGGATCTCTATATCACGTGCAGCTCTTGAAGTTGTGCACGCAATTATTTTAGCCCTCTGTAATATCTTTATATCAGCTACTTGTTGGACATTTTTGTAATGCTCTTGGGCTTTCCCATAACTATTTTCACGCTCCTGGATTTCCTTTTGCAATGGAGCTAGAGATTTCATGAGCCAATATTTGTACAGCATCCACCTGGCTTCATTTGACAATAGATTTATATCAAAAATGCCATGTACTACTTCATTAGACATAGTGGTAGTGTTTTGTATTTTGTCATGTAACTTTTGCATGAACAAGCGTTTTTCCGCATCTGTGTAGTTATCCCAAAAATGGCGTGAACGGTCATTCCCTACTTTTGAAAAGATAGAAGACGACGAAATAGCCATATGCAATAAGTTAATGTCTAAATGCCTATATTGTTGCCTCGTTGTGAAATGGTTGTCATCGTTTTCAGAGTCATCATCTCCATCATCTCTTGTATTCTGGTCCATGTCGAACAAATTAAATTCTTCACCATCATATATGGCATTATCGCTGCTTGTTTGTTCACTCGTCCAAACATTTTCTTGTAGAAGATTTATAACGTTAAGCCATGTTATTATCGTCCACGGTTCCTGATATGGTTTTATAGTACAGTTGTAGTGTTGTTCATTCATCACACCACTGACATCGTAGAACCAATCCTCATGTACTATTCCTGATAGGAGCTCTGTCTCCATTTTCCTAAGCTTTTCGTGTTCTTGAATCCTCGTATTTAACCTTATTTTTGAGACGAAAGCAATAATGTTACACTCATTTGTAGCTTCAGGAATAATTGTCTCAACTCCCCTATACCGTCCGCTACCGCGAATATTATCGACCGTCTTGTAACTATTGCAGTCTTTCCTGAGAACGGATAAATTGTGTCGTGTCAATTCTCCTACCTCCGTTCTTGATCCCAGTCTAACAACGTCCTTTTGTTTTAAACCTGGAACGCGTTTTGTAATTTCCAATAAAAATTGATCAAGAGCATGATTTGTATAACTGACAAGCAAAAAGGGTCCATCTTTTTCTTCATTTTCATTTCTCCAAATGTGGATATTACTTAGCAAAAGTTCTGCTATTTTCAAACCAACCACCGTTTTGCCTGTCCCAGGAGGTCCCTGTATTAAAGCGAGTTTACTTTTCATTGCAGTAACAAATGCAGCGTATTGTGAATCATCAAGTCTAAGAGTAGATGCATTTGGCCAGTTTTGTTCCTTTGATATATCTATGGTGCCTAACCCAGATCCAAAACAACCAAAATCGAAACCATCTTTACAAGATGTCGAACGTAAGTATTCAGGTTGTTCAATGTCAACACACAAAGAAACTAATTGCTCACCGAAAGGTAATTTACTCGTTTTTGTCGATACCAGACCATGCATCTTTTTGATCGATTCTAACGTGTGGAAATACGCTGGAAAGAAAGCTTGGCTCTCAACAAGTATTATATCATTTGTCTGCCTAAGCATTGAAGATATTGCTGAATGTTCAAGGAACTTTATTTCCACATGTCCTTGTTTTAAGTCTTCCGGTTTACATTCGGCAACAGTTGCATACTGTATAAATGAAAATGACGTGTTAGTTAAACAAACAAGCGATCCAAAGGTTAATAGTTTTCGTGGTACCCAGTTGACGTTGCTATAATGTGCAACATTAAAACTTATTTTCCAGGTTACGCCATTCTGTTGATTACAACATCTTGAGAGAAACTGTATATTTCTATAAACTCTGATATAGTCGTGCGTCCATCTTTTGCTAAGACAAAAGGGATCTTTAACTATATCTTTCTTTAAATCGGATAATCCGTTGCAAAGAGGGCGTATAAAATCTTGTCGGTGCACCATAAATAACCTCGTAAGGTATTCTGATTCATTGTCAAAATGTTCCGGAATATTTGAGTGTTCGAAATCTTCAATTTCGGAAATATCTGGGAGAATCGAAAGTTCAGACGTATTTTTATTTATAGTAACACTATATGTTTTGTTGTCCCATATGTCCCGAATCGTTTGTATTAATGACATTATTTCGTTTTTCTGTGCGTCGTCACTGATTTTTTGTAATACTCCGAGTTCTAATGAATCTAACGTCTGCAACAGTTCAGTAGGCCCACACTTTAAATGAAGCGAGAGACCATTGATTAAAATCATTAAATTCTTTATCAAGTTGATCTGTTTTTCATCAAACGTCGTAATTTGTCTGTTCCGCAATGTACAAATAGTTTCCTTTATGTCCTGTCGGTCGAAAAACTTTCTTTCTTTGAGATAATACAGCGCCTTTTTAACTAAACAATGACTCGTTGATTCGCATAAACGAGCAAATATTTCTAGGAACAGAGCAATATTTTCAATGCTCTTGTTTTCCAAGAGAAACGAGTCGACATCATCTTGGTAAGTACTCAAGTAACTCGCTAACCCATCTGCATCCATCGCTGACAATCTCAGTAAATCTATTTTTAGGCTGGACTTTGATAAACGATTTCTCTCGACTTTCCCAGCATCTTGTCTATTGTTTTTATTAGAAGTGTTCCGAACTGAATTGTGCTCGTGATGGTTTCCCTCAAGGTTATTTCTTGCATCATTGTATAATCCTTCAGCAGTTCTGCTTGGCTTTGATGATGATCTTCCGTCAGACGTATGCTCACATATTTTTGAAAGTTTGTGTTGTGTAGTGTCACATTCTGCATTATTTATTTTCCTTTTGCCATTATAATTCCATGAATATTCATTTGTTGTAGGACTTCTATATGCAGATTCCTGTTTGTGTGTATCGCCCCGATCTAACTTACCCTCAGGATCATGTGTGTGTTCATCTATTAGATCTAACCTACACCCAGGACCATGTGTGTGTTCATCTCTTAGATATAACCTACTCCCAGGACCATGTGTGTGTTCATCTATTAGATCTACCCTACACCCAGGACTATGTATGTGTTCATCTCTTAGATCTACCCTTCTCCCAGGATCATGTGTGTGTTCATCTCTTAGATCTGACCTCCCAGGTCCATGTGTATGTTCATCTCTTAGATCTAACCTACTCCCAGGACCATGTATTTGTACATCTCTTAGACCTAACCTACTCCCAGGACCATGTGTGTATTCATCTCTTAGATCGAACATACTCCCAGGACCATGTGTGTATTCATCTCTTAGATCTAACCTACTCCCAGGACCACGTGTGTATTCATCTCTTAGATCTAACCTACTCCCAGGTCCATGTGTGTGTTCATCTCCTAGATCTAATCTACTCCCAGGACCATGTGTGTATTCATCACTTATATCTAACCTACTCTCAGGACCATGTGTGTATTCATCTCTTAGATTTAACCTACTCCCAGGACCATGTTTGTATTCATCTCTTAGATCTAACCTACTCCCAGGACCACGTGTGTATTCATCTCTTAGATCGAACATACTCCCAGGACCATGTGTGTATTCATCACTTATATCTAACCTACTCTCAGGACCATGTGTGTATTCATCTCTTAGATTTAACCTACTCCCAGGACCATGTTTGTATTCATCTCTTAGATCTAACCTACTCCCAGGACCATGTGTGTGTACATCTCGTAGATCTAACCTACTCCCAGGACCATGTGTGTGTTCATTTCTTAGATCAGACTTCCTGCCAAGACCATGTGTGTGTTCATCTCTTAGGTCTAACCTATTCCCAGGACCATGTGTGTGTTCATCTCTTAGATCTAACCTACTCTCAGCACCATGTGTGTGTTCATCTCTTCGATGTGACTTTCTCACAGGGCAATGTGTGTGTTCATCTCTTAGATCTAACCTATTCCCAGGACCATATTTGTGTTCATCTCTTAGATCTAACCTACTCCCAGGACCATGTATTTGTACATCTCTTAGACCTAACCTACTCCTATGTTCATGTGTGTGTACATTTCTTAGATCTAACCTACTCCCAAGACCATGTGTGTGTTCATCTCTTAGATCTAACCTACTCCTAGGACCATGTGTGTGTTCATATCTTCGATCTGACCTTCTCCCAGGACCACGTGTGTGTGCATTCCTCAGATCTGACCTCTCCGGTTCATGTTTACGTGTATTCCCGAGATCTGATCTTCTCGTAAGTATGTGCTTACGTGCATCATTCACACCCAGATCTGACCTTCTCTCAGTACAATTCCCACTGTCATTAGATATGAAATTTTTGTCACAGCTTGAGTGTTCCTTTTCCATTCGTTGATACTTTCGACTTCTGTTGTTATCAGAGTAAAAGGAACTATGTTGTCTTTTCATTGATCGTTTATTCTCAAAAGGTGTATTCGATCGTCTTCTGTCGGACTCCCTCGCGTGAACAATATTTCTATGACTACTCGTTGGCGGGTGTCGTCTTCCAAATCTATTGTCTCCATCTCTAGTATTCGATCGTCGTCGTTCGTCTGACTTGTGATGTCCAGTGATGTCATTTCTACATGACGTAGATGACAGACATGTCCGAAAATGGTCGCCAAATCTTTCTTCACACCCTTCCCCTCTTCTAGATGTATTAGTTTGTTCCTCACTACTATGACTATTAGTAGTTTTCTTCTGTACATCTTTATAAGTTTCTTCTATAGCTTGATATTGATGTCTACGCCGATTATCATCACTCTTTTCGTGCCGATTTGGTCTACTTTGCTTGTGTACAGTCATGATATCAGGACTTCGAGATAAGGACGTTGGCGATTGACACTTATCGTTGGAGGATGCTGTACATGAATATCCGTTATATCCTTCCTCTACATCTTTACTGTTGGCTCTGCTGTTATCGCTTTGATATGTAGTCCTTTCAGCTTCATTTTTGTCTTGTGTGGTAACATTGCATCCACCGTCATTGGTCAGATTCAATGTCGTTTGGATGTACTTCTGATGTTCACTCGTCGTATCAGGGTCATCATTTGCATTCTGAAACGTATCGATATTTTCGTCAAGCGTTTTACATTCGATGGAACGTAATATATGATCAGTGTTCTTATCAATATTCGGGGAAATATATACTTGTCTCCTATCTGTTAATCTGGGAACATTGGTATTTACGTGA
>MJUT01005706.1:470394-490406 GCA_002080005.1 Gigantidas platifrons
TGAATGATTGGTCCCTTAGAAATATATCCCTTTTGGGAAATATCACAGTTATTAAAACATTAGCATTGCCTATTCTTGTACAGTGTTTTACTGTTTTACCAGATCCACCGGATCATATTATTAAATCTTTACAGAACATTTTCTATATATTTATATGGAATGGTAAGCCAGATAAAATAAAGCGATCTACATTAATTTGTGATTATACAAATGGTGGTTTAAAAATGCCCCATATTCAGTCCTTCATTCATGCTTTAAAGGTATCATGGATCAAGAAAATTTTAGACCCCTTGAACCAGAGTCCTTGGAAGGTGCTAATATCAGAGCATTTAGATGCATTTTACATTATGCGAGTATTCGTGATAATCCATCCACAGCCCCCGAGGAAATTTTAAGCCAACCACTTTGGCTAAACTCTGAAAGTAAAATTGGAGGAAAACCAGTTTTATATCAGCATTGGCTAAAGTGGATGCATTTTTATTAATGATTTATAGAAAAATGAAGGTGGTTTTCTAAGTTTAGAACAGTGTCAAGACAGATATGGCATAATTTCAATTTCTTTTTTAGAATATAATGGTTTACTGAAAGCAATACCCATGAAATTTAAAGAGGTTATTGTAGTAAATAACAAATTAGAAAAAGTTTGTGACAGATATGTGACATTATTGAACAACACTTTAAAGCCTACAAAGCCTTTTTGCTAGATGATGTTAGAAAAACATAATGTGCATCCTACAAAATCACAAGAAAAATGGCAGATTAGACTTGAAAAAGAAATTGTAAAAGAGGATTGACACATTATATACTCAATACCTTTCACAACTCTTGTTAGTACAAAACTCCAAGCTTTTCAGTATAAAATCAACTTAAGAATTCTTTTTACTAATGAAAGGTTGATGAAATGTAATTTATCTGAAACTGAAATGTACAGTTTTTGTTTTGAAACTAGAGAAAGCTTGGTACACTTATTTTTCCACTGCCCTCATGTCCGTCTTATTTGGCTTCAGGCTGCATATTGCTTACAATCAAAGTGTAATATTTACTTTGTTATATCACCAGAAATATGTATACTTGGTGTACTCACTGGTCAACATTTCAATATATTGAATACATTAATAGTTATTATTAAGTATTTCATTTATGTTTGTAAATTGAAAAATCAAATCCCAGTATGGAAAGACTGTGTTGAATATATCAAGTATTGTAAAAAAAAAAAAATTATTTTGATTCTCTGTAATTGTGTACCCCCAAGAAATCAAATAGTTTAAAATGTAAGTGGAATTCTATTTCTTCAATGCTTCAATGGATGTGGTGTTTTCAGTGCCTTATTTCAGGTCATAAAACTTTTGGACTTGGGTATTTGCCTTTTTTTTGTTTGTTTTTGTTTGTATCAAATTATAATAGTATGGTGACATTATCCATGATTGTTTTGCTATTTGTATTGTGATGTGTGCACAATTGATCAGAAAGGGGGGGGGGGTCATGTTTTTTTTTTCTAAAAAAAATATTCTGATTCCCAATGTTGCTGAAAAGAATATTCTGATTTTGGTGGAGGAAAAAAAATAATCTGATTCAGAGTATTTGTCATATATCCTAATGTTAAATTCTGGAAAAAAAATAAAATACTCTAACTCTCGTGTTGTCCGAAAAAAAGTTCTAAGCGAAAAAAAAACCATAACCATAATCCCCCCACCCCTGCAAGTTAAATGGTCGGTCCCTAATGTGTCGTAGTGGAGCGACATGTCTACCTGCGAACTGCATGCACTTTCAGTGAGCTAGCGCTATGAAAATCCAATTAAGTGGGTTGGTTCAGTACAAAGCAGACACCATCTGAAATGTAACTTGTTCTTACCATATCAGGGCCTCCAAGAGAAATTCTGCAAGGCGGAATAAGACTGTTTGATGCCCTGGGTACAGGTTAAGACTCCTCTCCAAATTCAGGATTTGAGTTGAAAATACCAACAAAAAAATGAGAAAAAAGAAATAAATAAAAATAATAACATGTGTTTGGGTAAGGCTATGGGGCCCAATAGAGATTCACGGGCCCCTTCTTGGATCCCCCGGTACCTGGACCGATGTACCAGCTGGACTCCCCTGTCACAGGCCGTGCGTGATATGTCTGCAAATTGCTCATTTGTAGGTAGACAGCGATTACCCACTTGCTCACTCACGTTTCTCTTCGTCAAGGGTATTTGTTCTGAATAAAATTTACTTTATCAATGCTTATTATTTCATTTTAATAAATGTATTATAAATGCACTTGTATTGGGTTTTTTTGTTTGTTTTTTTTTTTACTTTTACCTGTGACGATTGAACATTCAATATATTCAAAAATGAAATACAAAATATTTTTTTTTCTATTTTTTTTATTGAATGTTTTAAATCAATGACGTAAATCAATAGACTTCGTCTATAAATGATCTTCTCATAGACAAGGGTAATGTATTCACAGAATGTCCGTGGTACAAACGTACCTACGCCATGAAAGATTTACAATTTGAAAATCAGTGGCATTTAAAAAAATCCTGTCTATATAGATCAGTCTATGCATAGTGCTAGTCGAGAAGAACTTTTCGAATATGGACGGGCTAAATTTTCTAATAGAACATTGTAAACATTGCAGACGAAATATGTATTTTCAGCCTTTATCCAAAATGTTATATCTAATCAGACTTGAAGTTGCTATATATTCGTTCCGGGTTTAATACTATCTCTATCGACGGTTGCTTGGTTTAATTTCATCATCAACATACCGTAAACTTACCTGTATATTGGAAATCTTGAATGGTCGGTAGAAAAATATAGCACGATTATACATTAAAGCCTACAAAGTGAGTATTTTACTATTTTAAATGTTAATTTGAATGTAAAACTAAATCTTACATGTAGAATTTTACATCAGTAATGCATAATTAATCAATAATAGACTGTTATAGAATATGTCTGAAAATTTCGACGCTACTACTTTTCAATATGGTCGTTTTGTGTAATGCTACTTCTTTTCAATAGAAACGCTACTGTTTTCTAATAGATGTGTTACTTACTTTTCAATATGGACTTACATAAGCATTGTTACGGACTTCAAAGAAGATGTGATTGTGGCATGCTATTTAGGCATAAGAAACTACAAGAACTTAACAAAACAATAAAAATGTAAAGATACTTAAGACAAACAGAAAATCAAGGATTTTATTAGCACATGAAATATATAATTAATATCGAGTTTTTTGTATATGTTATCGAAACATAGTCTATTTACTAGTACATAATTTAGTAGGATGCTATCAATCTTTTTCATTTGAAGTTTGAAAAAGAATAAAATTTCAAGACTATTTGAAATATTTCTATTTGGAAGCGCAAGTTGAAACACATTTTAAAATACAATTATAACAAATGAAATAGGAAATCATATTTGGATGATCTTCTATCAACAAAGTTATCATACATGGAAAGAATGAAGACGTGAGTAATGAGTGTACATGAATTTATTTGCATGTTTATAAAGTATTCCACTCTTTTCATATATGAACACTTGGTACTCTTGGAGATCATCACACATTCTAATGCAATTATGTTCGAAACTCAAATATTATTGAACGACGGTTTACGGTGAGAACAAATTGCATCGACGAGACACAGCCGCATACCAGACTTACGTAAATATACGACATTTTTAAGTTGCTTTAAAATTGAGATAACCGTAATGTATTTAAGGATTTTCGGGGATAATATAAGATTTTACTGTTGCAAATAAACGTTTTCCGTCACCGCTGACGCGCCGACGAAAACACAATTTGCAACAGTAAAATATACGCTTTATACACTTTAAATCCTAAAATACAATACCGTTGTCTCCTATAGATATAATATTATAAAGAATAAAACAAAATTTAATGTTTTCAGCAATGCCGATGTATTGTGGAAGTTCTTCAACAAGACAATTGTTAGAAGTGCATATCGTTAGAAAAAAATACTACTTCATCATGTTGCGTTTTGTGTGTTTTTTCTTTTTGTTTGGAAATCAAGGAGTATCTGCCCCTTAGCTCAACATTTATTTCGACTTTTAGTACCTATCAAGTGATAATTCATTCTTTTGTAAATCCAAATGTTTTTATATAACCACCCTAACGAACACACATTTATCTAAATGGACTATGACGCTTAAGCTTTATTCCGTTTATGAATACAAAATGGTTTTGTAACTATAATGCAAACCTTTGTAGGAAATTACTGACTTGTGCACCAGAAAGGATGTCAATATCAAGTACAATCGTAATTGATTAAATAAGTGTTTACATTTTAGAACTGTAGCACGTGTGTAATTGTCTATATTTTAAATAAGTAGCATTCATATTCAAAAGTCGTAGCGGCTATATTGAAAAGTAGTAGTCGCATAATTGAATTTCTCCTATTTATTGATTTAATTCGTTCGAAATACCAATACAGAATGTAATTTCTAGGTTGTATGATTACAAGAGGACTGAAAATGTAACTTAACTCCATCCCTAACGTGCAAAATGGTGAAAAATACCATTTTTTCATATTTCACAAGTTTACATGCACTGCATGTTTATATTCAGTCTTCCTGAATAATGAAAATGCTTTAAAATGTCTTAGATAGTGAAATGTCGTTAGAGTTGACATAAAAACATATGATACATAGCTCTAATGTTGTCTACAACATCCTTGTTTATGTTTATTCGTCTGTTTTAACCCATAATACATCTGTGTTCTATTAAAAAAATTAGCGTGTCTATATTCGAAAAGTTTTACTCGACTAGCACTATGCATAGACTGTAGATAGTAATTTTCAGACGTGCGAGACGCGATTTTTAATATAGACTCGCGAGGTAGCATTGTCTTGTGACTACAGGTATGAATATTTTTACCACTGGTGGGTTTTATGACTGTCCCAGTTTGTCAACTATCTTTTTTTGCTTATTTATGATTTAATCGCATCGGTGGTGTAATGGTTAGCGTGCTCGCCTCGCGTGCGGATAGATAATAGGTTCGAGTCCCGATCGAATCAAAACTTATGTAATACATTTTTGCATTACATATTGTAGGATTCGGAAACAACCTACAAACATATTTCTTCATTTTAAAACATATTTATTCAGTTTTATCGGTGGAGAAAATTGGTGAAAACTACCAAACGACCGGAAGTTAGGAAATTTTGACGTTACCAAAAGGGTAATCAGAAGCCGTAAGTCGAAGAAGGACAGACAATGGAATGACCAAAAAGAATAATAAAAAAGGGCAAACAATGATCTACAAAATACGAAACGGGAAAAAAAAGTGAGCAACAGGATTTCCAATCAAAACGGTGATAACCTAAAATGCTCCGGAACGGCATAGGTAGTTCCTGTTCCACTATTAAATGACACACGACGAACTGCAGTCGAACTGATACACGTTAAAGTGCTCATGGCCTTTGAAAGCATATTAGGTAGATGTCAATATAATCACCAGGTACAATCGCGACAATGGTGGTGGCGGATCATAGCATATAACTGAAATTGATCATGCTTTGTTAACTGTTCCTTATTTAACCATCAACATCACGACCTTAGCTTCACTTTCAGCTAACCTTTTGTTTTTATTTTGTTTTCTTAATCTCTCACGTTAGATTTTATTTGTATTTAATGTCGCTTCTATAAATAACAATGCAATCGTCATTAACACGACATATTAGAAAGACTATTATACAAATATTTGTTTATTTACTCGTTTTATGGAAGGAATTCCCATGTTTTAACTATATTATTTGACTTGTTTCATATTGAGAAGTTTCTAATTGAAGATTCCATGTACCCTATATTCATATTTGTCTCTAGGGGTGCTGCTATGTATATTACAATCATCATATTTTGATATGATACGTAATTGCATAAACGAACAATGAAAGAAAGTGGAATTACCGCAAAAAAAAAAAATTCATATTAAAAAAAAGCTTGATAATGACTGTTGTGTGTACAAAACTGATGTTTACGAAGCAAACGTAATCATGGAATATTTGTTGTTTAATATAAACGTTATATTTACACGATGTCATTCGTCACTGTTAGAACTTTTAATGGCATTTAGTACTGTAGTATGGCGTTAGAATGTTGATTTTCATTTTTACAAATCTTGTGTATCTTTTGTGCGTTTCATGGACATTAGGAACCAATTCTACTGAAGATCATATATCAGGTATTTATTACACAATATTAACTATAGTCCGTTTGATTTCTATAAAACCAACAAAAATAAATTCTTAAAAATCCAGTTTTCAAATCAACAATATTTTTTCTAGATGTATAATATTAATATATGATATATACGAACTCTGATAATTAATTAAAAAAATGTTGGTCCATTATTTAAAAAGTTACCCATTAGGTCTCTGTTAATTATATTTTCTGAAATGTAAAAATTTGCATGGAGTGAGTACAAATAGTGTAAGAGCCCAACCATCAAAACAAAATAACAGACATGTGCTTTCAATGTATATTTTATTGTACCATGTTAAAAGGATACTCATCAACTGACCATTAAGGTGATAGTCAACTGTTATTGATGTCCATTGTTATTTAAATGTCCTATGTCATATGGTACAGTCTGTTATTTGTACTCACTCGAACCAGATTTTTATACTTATAATTAACATATAGAGACCTAATGAATAACTTTTTAAATAATGGACCAACAATTTTGAAATTAATTGTCAGAGTTCGTATATATCATATATTAATATACATCTAGAAAAAAAATGTTGGTTTTGAAAATTTGATTTTTAAGAATTTTTTTCTGTAGGTTTTATAGAAGTCAAACGGACTATAGAATGGTTGTTTTTTGTTTATTGTTTTTACAATTACTTGAATTATCCAGTTTAAAAATCAGGGTTCGAATCCCACTCACCGCGAGGTGTACTCGATGCAACATTATACATGTATGTGATAAAGATTGTCAGTGACTTGCAACAGGTCGGTGGTTTTCTCCGTTTCCTCCACCAATAAAACTGATATAACTGAAATATTTTTGTATGCGGCGTTAAACACCATTACCCTAACCCCTAACGTTAAAACAATCGGGTGACCATATTAGATACGTTAATTTTTTTCCAGTCTTTCACTTGTACAAGATTATATATTAATATTTTATATCTTATCAATTTAAAGAAATAATTTAACGATATTTTAAACAAAATAATGCTTGTATCCAATGAATGAGGTTATCTGCCGTTCCCGTTGAAAGAAGGATATTGATTGGTTAGAAGATACCTTATAACAATCAATGTCAAAACGTTCAGAAACATCAACAATATAGAAAGGTCGTATATATAGCGCTCTTGACGGACAGCTGGAACTCTTAAACGGCCCGTCAAGGCGTCACATCCGACCTTTCTGGACTGATAACGTATGACTATCGGATTACACACACACACGCCAAAAAAAACAAAAACAAAACAAAACAGACAAGAACGAATAAACAAACAATAAGCTTGTACAATGCGAACTCTTATAAACAGGGCCTATGAGAGGGGATTCAGCAGGTATACATGTATCGGTCCGGGGCCCTCAGAGCCAAGAAAGGACATGTTAATCTCTGAAGGGCCGCATAGCTTTAGCCATAGATGTTTTATTTTTATCTTTATATTTTCTTTTTTGTATTTACAACCATCTTTAGTTTATTTCGAAAAAATATTTCATGTAAAATATACTTAGATTTCTGAATTCTGTTTGCTGATCATCACTCACATTTACATTGTAACCAGTCCGAATGCCATCATCAGTGGTGAATGTTACCTTAGATACTGCGTTACTTTTTCTCCTCATCCTACCAAGGTATTTAACATATACATGTTACCCGAGTGGGTCTCTTTTAGTATTCCTGAAGGTTTTCACAAGATCTACGTTAGGGTTATAAAACAATTATTTGATATATTAACTTGGAAAGCAGTAGACCAGATTTTATTGACTATAAAACACCTTTCTGCATTAACTGACTATGATTGTTTCTGCTTTGTATAAAGTATATGCTATCTGGACATTCTGCTGCACAGGAAATAAAGCATTTATGAAAGTTTACCAGTGGTTTTATTGGACCTCAAATCCTCAATTTTGAGAGAAATCTCAGCATGTCGAGGTGGTGATGAGAGAGTAGCGGGATCAGTCGAGGTGCTGATAAGAGAGCAGCGGAATCACCCGATGTGTTGATGAGAGAGCAGCGGGATCAACCGAGGTGTTGATGAGAGAGCAGCGGGCTCAGTCGAGGTGTTGATGAGAGAGCAGCGGGATCAGCCAAGGTGTTGATGAGAGAGCAGCGGGATCAGCCGAGATGTTGATGAGAGAGCAGCGGGCTCAGTCTAGGTGTTGATGAGAGAGCAGCCGGCTCAGTCGAGTTGTTGATGAGAGAGCAGTGGGCTCAGTCGAGGTGTTGATGAGAGAGCAGCGGGATTAGTCGAGGTGTTGATGAGAGAGCAGCGGGATCAGTTGAGGTGTTGATGAGAGAGCAGCGGGATCAGTTGAGGTGTTGATGAGAGAACAGTGGGCTCAGTCAATGTGTTGATGAGAGAGCAGCCGGCTTAGTCGAGGTATTGATGAGAGAGCAGCGGCCTCAGTTGAGGTGTTGATGAGAGAGCAGCGGGATCAGCCGAGATGTTGATAAGAGAGCGGCGGGATCAGTTGAGGTGTTAATGAGAGAGCAGTGGGCTCAGTCAAGGTGTTGATGAGAGAGCAGCCGGCTTAATCGAGGTATTGATGAGAGAACAGCGGCCTCAGTCGAGATGTTGATGAGAGTGCAGCGGGATCAGCTGAGGTGTTGATGAGAGAGCAGAGGGATCAGCCGAGGTGTTGATGAGAGAGCAGTAGAATCACCTGAGGTGTTGATGAGAGAGCAGCGGGATCAGTCTAGGTGTTGAGGGAGCAGCGGGCTCAGTCGAGGTGTTAATGAGAGAGCAGCAGGATTAGTTGAGGTGTTGATGAGAGAGCAGCGGGATCAGTCGAGGTGTTGATGAGAAAGCAGCGGGCTCAGTCGAGGTGTTGATGAGGGTGCAGCGGACTCAGTCGAGGTGATGATGAGATAGCAGCGGAATCATCTGAGGTGTTAATGAGAGAACAGCGGAATCACGCACGGTGTTGATGAGAGAGCAGCGGGATTATCCGAGGTTGGCCGAGGTGTTGATGAGAGATCAGTGGAATCACCCGAGGGTGGTCGATGTGTTATGAGAGAGAAGCAGGTTTACCCGAGGTTGGCTGTGGTGTCGGTCAGAGAGAGAGAGAGAGAGAGAGAGAGAGAGAGAGAGAGAGAGAGAGAGAGAGAGAGCATCATCCGAGGTTGACTGAGGTGGTGAAGAGAGGGCAGATGAATCATTCAGGGTTGCCCATGGTATGGATGGGAGAGCAGCGGGTTCATCCTATGCTGGGCGAGGTGTTGATGAGAGAGCAGCGGGTTCACCCGAGGTTGGCAGAGGTGTTGATGAGAGAGCAGCGGGATCACCCGAGGTTGGCCGAGGTGTTGATGAGAGAGCAGTGGAATCATCAGAGGTTGGCCGAGGTGCTGATGAGAGCATCGGGATCATCCGAGGTTGGCTGTGGTGTTGATGAGAGAGCAGTGGAATCATCCGAGGTTGGCCGAGGTGTTGATGAGAGAGCAGTGGAATCATCCGAGGTTGGCCGAGGTGTTGATGAGAGAGTAGCGGGATCACACGAGGTTGGCCGAGGTGTTGATGAGAGAGCAGCGGAAACATTCGTGGTTGTAAGCAAGTAGCTGAATCACCAGAATTTGGCATAGTGGTATTGAGACAACTATTTGTTTATTATTACTATTTGTTTTATCAGATACTGATATATGGATTTTGTTAGCGGCTCCAAAATTTTCATCAATATACAAGCTAGATATGGATACAATGAAAATAGAGACGTTGGTTAGCGATATAAATGCAGTTGGTTTGGGCTTTCATTTTTATACTCAACAAATATACTGGGCGGATTCTCATACTAAGACCATAGGAAGGTAAATATTTATAAGAAATTGAGTGAGTGGTTATTGCTTAACGCCAAATGAGCAGCTATATCATGACGAGAACTAGTTACGTTACTGGTTTAGATAATGATGTTGCTGTTGTTGTTTCTGCTGCTGCTGCTGCTGATGATGATGGTGATGATGCCCTCATTAAAATAGTCCGTGGATAGATATGCCGCTCCACTCCGACACATTATTATGATTCCGACACAAACAGTCTTTTTTCTCTTACTTCTTAGTGATGTGTGCTTAGCGGGGAAGCTGAAAAACAATTTTATAGTCTTTGGTTTAATCCGATAGGGGCTCAAATCCATGATTTGCCGCATAGGAGGTAGGCATGCTAATCATTACACCACCGATGTGGTTATGTAAACAATTGAAATCAAATTAATTAAAAATAACATATGTTTGATCTGCATGCACAATTTACGGGGTGGGTGTCAATTCCAAAATAATATATATTGACATGGACATATATGGAATTGGTCGAATTTATTTGCTTTAAATTATATAACTGTGACCTAAAATTTCCAGTTTAATATTTCAATGTGTATGGTACGCAACTTCTTTATTGCCAAGACAAATAATTTTATATTTGTGTAATTATTTAACATAAGGTGAAAAATTTATCCATTTCTGAATATTTTTGGAGTGTAGTCTAATATATGAACGGGAATAGTATTCGTTCTACGAAGCTATGAATGAGAGACTGTATGGATCTGGTGTGTTCAAACTCCAGAGTTCACCATACAGGTACAAAATTGTAGCGGAGTTGAACCATTTAACGCATCTTATCCCTCTGTCTCTTCGTGATACATAGAGTGTTATCTATCAACATTTTTAAACTGTGTGAAAATTGGATATTGGTGAAAATTGGATATCATAATTAAACCATTTATTTTATGGACAGAGCAGACATTACCAATCCTGACAACACGAAGGAAAACATTGTCACAGATTCAATTGGTTTAATATCAGATATCGCTGTTGATTGGATATACGACCATCTGTATTGGATTGATAGGGACAAAGGCCATATTGTGGTGTCAGAACATGATGGAAGATTCCGTAAAACGCTTGTCAATACAGATTTGGGAAAAGGAAGAGCTATGGTTGTTGACCCAAATTCCAGGTAATGTTCAAATATCGAATTAGATAAGTAATAAACGAATTATGTTCCACTTGTCGTAATCACTTTCCAGTTCTTTCCGAATTCATGACTTATCATCGAGTTTGTAACTAGATTAACACGACAGGTGTCAGTAGTGTAGTGGGACCTTCTTGCTCTTCATAATCACCTCATGAGTTCAGCCATCGTTGTTAGTGACGTTCGTGTTACTCGATCTTTAGCTTTATGTATATGTTTTGTAGATCGTTGTTTGTCCTTTTGTACTTTTTTTTACCATTGTGTTGTCCGTCCTTCGATTTACGGATTCTGATTACCCTTTTGGTACCTTCAAGCTCTTCTTGGATTAGATTATATAACTAATAAAAGAATAATGACAATGAAACTGTCGAGGTGAAATAATACTTTTCAACGAGGTGTTAGTATCTTCCGAAAAAAAGATAATTTGAAAGATAAGATGAGATGTTTAACAGTAACAGGACGGGTGTCACAAGTAGAGCAGGAACTTGTTACCCTTCCGGAGCACATGATTACCCCCGATTTTTAGAGTCGAATTTAGAACTGATATGAAATAAAACAGTGTTATGTATTTTATAGAAAGATTGTGTAAAAGAACTCCTTTCAACAGTTTTTTTAAAATTAATATTTGTAATCGTATATAGTGACATAAGTAATAGGTATACTGTGTTTGACGTAAGCTTGTCATATTTTTTTTTAATATTTAGAAATTTAACTCTTGGGTTGCTGGCGTTTTCAATTTCTGAACCGTCCAATTTATATATAAAATCAGTATATTTTGTCATCAAATTAAACCAAAAGTTTTCGTTCAAAGCTTCAGGATCAGATTATTATATATTTTTTTTTAATCTTTCCGATCATTTCTCCCATCAGAAAATGTGATTGTTTCCATTCTCATAACGAACGATCTGAATTATCTCCATAAGATCGTCTCCCATGGACCTAAATTCAGATAACCACAACATATCAATTGGAACCACAATTTTGATTAATGATGGGTTCTGTTGCAGAATACACCAGAACATTGGTTAAAAGAGAAAAGCGGTCGAACTAGACTCATTGTCAGAAAGGGTTAAATCAATTTGATCCTTAATATTCCATCGAATTCACAAACTGAAATTAGGTGTGAATACTCGACTAAGCTCAGTATTTAAGGATAAAAGGTCAAGCGAGTGGCTATTTTCTATTCATGACAAATATGTTGTTGTACCTTACGACAAGGCTTATAAACACATTGTTTTTGTTTAAAATAATATTACTATGTGTGCCTAATCAAAGAACTTGGCATTTCCTAGAAATGTATTAATCCCACTTTCAAACATATTAGTGTGGACAAGGAATATATTTTTGCAAATCACAAGGCATTTACATGTATGTCATCTATGAATATTCCGATTAATTAGGAAAATTATGACCTACTTTATATTGGACACCAAAACTTCACAAGAATCCATATAGATAAAGGTATATTGTCAGTTATTCTACTTGTTCAACAAAGGAATTGTCTATGACTATGACAAAAATGTCTGTGACAACGTCTATTCACGTAGTAACATCAATCAAATATGGACACTGAAAATATTTAAAGACCTTCTGGATAATTTAATGTTCGTCATCTATCCAAACATTTGCCTTTTCTACATTTTACACTACCATTCCACATAAAAAAAATCATTCACATCGCATTTTACTTGAAAAATCGAAATCAACGTTATAAGCTTATAGTAATGGGTTACGGATCAATTCCTTTTGTCAAGCACAAAACAAACTGAAAAAAGTGTTAAGCATAAAATTAAGTCATCAGTATGTTGGAGTCAGTAACATATTTGTCGAGCTTGGAAATCCCAACGTGAACAAATTATGTCCCTCTCCTGGCTGACCGTTTCATTTACTCCTATTAGGCTGAGTTTTTACCAAAACGCATCAAATGATAAATATTACTGAAGTTAAAGTCTTTAATCTTACCTTCAGATGTATTGGTGATGTTCTGTTATATTACTAAAGCTAAAGCCTTTAATCTTACTTTCAGATGTATTGGTGATGTTCTGTTATATTATTGAAGTTAAAGTCTTTAATCTTACTTTCAGATGTATTGGTGATGTTCTGTTATATTACTGAAGTTAAAGTCTTTAATCTCACTTTCAGATGTATTGGTGATGTTCTGTTATATTACTGAAGTTAAAGTCTTTAAGGTGGTACCTAATACTACAGGGAGATCACTCTTTAAAATCAGTTGAACGTTTTGATCATATGATGTTTGTATGCAGATTTCAAGCATCTCTGTGATCAAAACCACAGAGAGAAAAGCTGCTATGTGGCTATTGAATTTATAGCTCTGAGTCTGTTGGTTGGAATTTGTTAACATTTTGATATTTATTACAGTGGATATATTCAAACACACTACCAAAAAAGTAAGAAAATTAAACGAGCAGATCAAATTTTACCTGAAGTGTAAGGTACCACCTTAATCTCACTTTCAGATGTATTGGTGATGTTCTGTTATATTACTGAAGCTAAAGTCTTTAATCTCACTTTCAGATGTATTGGTGATGTTCTGTTATATAATTACTAACCCTAAAGCCTTTAATCTCACTTTCAGGTGTATTGGTGATGTTCTGTTATATTACTAAAGCTAAAGCCTTTAATCTCACTTTCAGATGTATTGGTGATGTTCTATTATTTTACTGAAGTTAAAGTCTTTAATCTTACTTTCAGATGTATTGGTGATGTTCTGTTATATTACTGAAGTTAAAGTCTTTAATCTCACTTTCAGATGTATTGGTGATGTTCTGTTGTCAACCAATAATCCACATTTCGCCTACAGGATTCCATTTATATACAACAAAGAACTTGAGATGAATAAACAACACAAACAGCTCCTTCTGTCCAATTTATTGACATTTATCTTTAACTAGACACCAATGGTCAATTGTCAACAAGGGCCCGGGTGGCTCAATGTGTTAGGTAGTTGGATTACCTAACAACTCATATAAGCCTATCACCAATACGGCGCGGGTTATTGCCCGGCTTTGTAAATTACAACAAGGGTGCACTCGACTCGCAGCCGCAAGCGATAAAGTTTACCAGTTGCTTGCCCATGGTCGGGGCACCACTGAAACTGGTCGCCATGATATAGCTGACATATTGCTGAAGATGGCAGTAAATACCAAACAATCAAAATCAATAAATTGTCAACCAGACTCTATGACAAAAGACACAATCTCAGTTTCCCCATTATACATTTGGCACACCTTGATAGTAATGTACAAACCGTTCCCGTATAAGGAGTATATATATTTCAAAACTCCTACGTAATGTTAGAGACTGCAGTTGGTATTCAGACTTTCTACACAACGCCAATCTCTTCTGAGTACTTAAACTATAGTCAAAAAAAAGTTTGAAGATACCAAAGGGGTAATCATATGCCGCAAACCGAAGAAGAGCCGACAATACAATGGATGAAAGAAAAGGGACAAACAATGGTCTACAAAACAGTACACAGAAAATTAAAGATCGAGCAACACGAACCCACTAGAAACCGGGATGAACTCATGCGCTCCGGAAGGGTAACCAGTTCCAGTTGCCCGATAAATAAATAAATATTATATAATTAGTTCATACACTTTCCCAAGAGACAATATTAATAAATTTAATTTTTTGTTGCTAAGGTGGATGTACTTCACAAATACTGACGATAGGGCCAAGATAGAGAAATGTGGTATGGATGGGAGTGAGAGACAAGTCATTATTACAGAAGGTATAACGAGGCCAGTGGGCTTATCGATAGGTAAGTGATAACTGTTAATTTGAAGTCATTACATCGAATATTTTACGGTCGCTACCATGACTTGGTTGACCTTTAACCTTTATGGAATATCAGGCCCATAAATGATTGATTGATTGATTTTTAGTTTTTAACGCCACTTTCAGCAATATTTCAGCTATATCATGGCGACCAGTTTTTAGTGGTGGAAGAAGCCGAAGTATCCGGAGAGAACCACCCACCATGGGCAAGTAACTGGTAAACTTTATCACTTGCGGCTGCGAGTCGAATGCCACCCTTTTTGTAATTTACAAAGCCGGGCGCGAACCCACGCCGTATTGGTGATAGGCTTGTATGAGTTGTTAAGTAATCCAACTACCTAACTCATTGATCCACCCGGGTCCTACAACTACCTAACTCATTGAGCCACCCGGGCCCCTTGGGTATATGTTATGTTTGTCGTAATCACAATCCATTCCTCATTCATGACTTATCATTGAATTTGCATCACGACGGGTGCAACTAGTAGAGCAGCAACTGCCTACCCATACGGAGCACCTGATTTCAAAACCCATTGTTATGGGGTGTTCGTGTTTCACGATCTTTAGTCTTCTGTGTAGTGTTATGTTAACCATTGTTTTCCCTTTGTAACCCTTATTTTTTCGCAATTGTATTGTCTGTCCTTCTTAGTTTACGGTCTCTGATTACTCCTTTTGGTATCTTCAAATTTGTCTATGTAATGCTTGCGTATGGAAGCTTAAACAGTGATTGTCAACCATTCCACCAATGTCAAGAAACAATCGGTGGTTTTCTTCAGGTACTCCACTTTTATCTACTAATAAAACTGACCGCCATGATATAGCAGAAATATTGTTGAAAGTGGCGTTAAACACAATGAATAAACCAACCAACCCATCTCCAATCATTAACGTCGATGTTATCACAACTATTATATTCGTAGCCAATATACCCATAAAACGTTAACAATAATCAATACTTCATCGACCAGCTCAATGGATTGGTCATTGTCCATCTCTTTTAAAATGCAATCAAACCTGTATTAAGAGGTCACCTTTGGAACATAGAAAACGTGACCTCACAAGACAGATGACATCTTAAAAGAGATTCAATTTATATGAAATGTGCTATGATAGTACAACATAAAGGTGACCTTTTAATACAGATGACTGCTTAATAGAGGTTTGACTGTATTAGTAATTGAAGACGACTTCGTAAGTCGTTGTTTCTTGAGGCCGCATTAGGGTCCGGAGTAGGAACACCACAAGTCGTGGAGATTGAGATGAGCATTATGTGTACTACGTCACTAAAAAAAAGTGTGGAATGCTCGCGTCAAGTTTGGCATAGACGCGATGGTTATACCATATACATTGTATTGCACAAATGGGTACATAAGATGACGTTAAAGATTATTTGTTCCTTGTTATATTGTTTTGAAGAAATGTTGAATATACGAATATAATTATCAACTCACTCAATAGAAAAAATAAGGTATAATTGATTCATTACAAAATTTCTAACGTTTCCTAGATTAGATACACGCAAAATAAAGATACATCGTGTGGTCTGTTTTTTTAGTGGACAAAAAATCAGTGTATGAGGGGAAAACCTCCCGAAGGTCTATCCAGAGAACACCAACATCCTCCTGCAAGTCCCTGACAAACTGTAGTACATACTGTTGTATCGAGAACACCACCCATGGTCATGAATAGAACTCACTAATATAGTATAGTGATAGATAGAAACTGATGGCTTATTAATTTAGTTTATAGTTTGAAATACATGTCGTAATATTGATGTTAATTAAAACGTACATATCTAATTCAGTGAGCATGATGCGTTTCTAGAATAACCTTAATCAGGTACGTTCAAAGGTCAAAAGGTTGGAAGGTCAATTGATTGAAAATCCAAAGGGTCTAAATAGTACAGCCAAACTCGACCAACGTCACCTATACCTGAGGGAGGTGAATCTGAGTTTTAATGATAATTACATCATTTAGAAACATTACATTTCAATAATAAATATATCTTATAAACCATTATTTCAGTGCTGAAACACTGACTACTGGGCCGATGATACACTAGGGGACTATTGATACTAATTGGCATATGGCGTTCAGTTTCATTGGTCGAAGAACCTAGCCTTATGGAGACAACCCCACAAGTAACACAAGTCACTGGTCAATTTTATCGCATAAAGTTGTATCGAGTTTTGTCTGCCATGATCTTCATTAGCAAATACATGTAAATAAACTTATGAGAAAACAGAAGGGGCGATCGCGAGTGGACAATCCAGAGACACACGAAAGATCGGACACAAGACACAGAACAAAGACAAAAAATACAACAGAGAAAACTAAAAAGATGAGCACTACGGATTTATCATGATATATAAAAATAATATTGTATTTTTCCAGATTTTTCAGCAAAGAGGCTTTACTGGATTGATAGCGGCTTGTATGACATTAAATCATCAAACTTAGACGGGACAGACATTCAGTTACTTGCACAATCTGTGGACGATATGAAGTATTCATGTGGAATTGTTGTGCTTGGCGAGTGGGTCTATTGGGCAACAAAATCTCTTGTACGAAGGGTAGATAAAATGTCAGGTTCTATGTTTGAAATCATTGGTACCAGTAAATCATATGAGATAAAAGTGTATAACAAAGATAGACAACCTTCAGGTTAGAGCAATTCTTAATTGAGGTGTGTATGAGCCGGAGTGGGCAATGGGACCCATTTCAAAAGTGGTAGGGGAAACTATGTTTTTATTCCACTACTTTTTTGGCAAATATTAAAAAAGCCAAATTTTAGCATGGGAGCCAAATATTAAAAGGTAAAAGAGCATGTTTGGAGCCAAATGACCCTTTATTTTATTTTATTTTATTTTATATTTTGCTCGTCACCCTCCCACTTTTCTGTACTTTCCCGAAGCTTGCTTCAACTTTCCAGTTCACTTACAAAGCTTGTCTTCCCACTTTCTGGTCGCCCCCGGAAGCTTTCTCCCTCTACATACATACTTACTGATCCACTTCTATACCTCTGTATTTCTCCTATTCTAAGCGTGTTTAACCAGTATGTTAAATTTAATAAGTTAATCGCAACGGTGGTTAACTTTCATTGTGAGAATTTCCACCAATTTCCTGTCGACGGTCATCAATCACGAAAATGCTCAAGCCTAAAAAATATTTTTGACGTTTTATGTCACAGAGAAACAGATTCTCCTTCTGCTACCTGTACAAGTCGATTATGACATATTCTACACTTGAGATAGTTAAATTTTCAAATTTGAAAGCCACAGTCTTGTAAAATTTGAAAATCTCAAGTGGAGAAATATCGTAATTCACTGGTAGCAGAATAAGAATTTATTTTTAACTATGCAATACACTAATATTGTTTTTATCCTGCAATTTCGGAGTTAGGTAGTGTTTTTTTAAATTTAGAAAAATAAATATTCCTCAAACCTTTCGTGGGCACCAAAGTAAGTTGTGTGGCGTGTCTTGAAGCTGTATTTGTATATTATACAAAATACAGCACACCTGTATTCGACACATGTTAATTGCTTACTAGAGTGCTCATTGCAGGATAAATTAATATAATTTCGCTTCCACATGTGCTTTTCTATATTTGTTTCTTCCTCAATATAAACGTTAAAGAATAACAAAGGGGTAATAAATATGTACAATCCAGAGAAACTGGCAGAATCGTAACTACTCGGCCATTCTCGCTACTCTTCCAATAACCTTGTAGGTAGGTAGTAGAAATTCTTTTTAAATTGTTTGCCGGAAGATAAGCCGCATACAAATTTAGTTCACGAAAATCCAATATGGAAGACATACTAAGTAAAATCTAATCATGCAAAACTACATTCTCTATCCAGAGTTGTCGTTCCTGCTACGCTACACAACATCTCTGTCAACGCTCATTTTACAAGATTCTTGTAAAACTTAGAAACAGTATAAAAAATGAACTTAAAATTTTTTAATTATTGTAAATATCAATAAAGACGAAAATAAATCACTCATTTCAAATTAATTCTCTCTTAAAAATGATTTTACCCCCCACTTCTTGGAGAACTATTTTGCGGAGGTAAAAATTAAAAAGTTAAAAACGATCACAAATCATTATTAAGAGAGAATTGATGTGAAATGAGTGATTTATTTTCATCTTTATTGATATTTACAATAATTAAAACAATTTGAAGTAGATTTTTTTTACTGTTTCTAAATTTTACAAAAATCTTGTGTAATGAGCGTTGACAGAGATGTTGTGTAGAGTAGTAGGAACGACAATTCTGGATAGAGAATGGCAAAACTAATTAAAAGTTGAACTTTTATCCATGAAAATAATTGAAATATAGAAAACATTTTAAAATATAACTTTATCAAATGAAAGCAGGAGGTTTGGCGCCTTAAAATCTGATTCCACCCACCATTTTTATTTAATGTGGCACTTTCAACTTCAGAAAATAGCATTTAGGCAATTAGGAATGATATCTTCTAGATAGATCATATGGAAATTGAAGACGTCCCAGTGTCGCCATCTTAGATATTGGCAAATAGCACCTCAATTCTGGCTATGCACAATCTAGGTGAGCACCGAAGTGGTTTACAGTAAAGTGTTAAACCAGGTCACCATAAAAGTACAAGCATGTATTGTACCTTTAATTACATCAGAGAAACATAAAGCAATATGTCGTCCGATATCGGCCATCTTGGATTTCCAATTTACGGCAAAAGAACGCAAAAAGACAACAAACAAACAAAACAAAACACAAACTTGTACATGACCAAAAATTGTCAATCACACGTAGTCATGTAATCAGCTAATATGTATGGTTTCCAAAAATAATACAATTTTACATTGTCCCATTAGATCCTATAAATATTGATGGTGTGCAAAGTTTGAAGATACCAACGTGGGTAACAAGAAGAGGTCATCCGAAGGACAGTTAGTACATTGGTAAAAAAAGGACAAAATGACAAAAAATTATATACAAGACTGAACATAGAAAACTAGAGACTGATAAACACAAACCCCACAAAGACGGGATGAGCTCATCACGTACTCCGAAGG
>MJUT01005706.1:499630-524182 GCA_002080005.1 Gigantidas platifrons
AGATATGGTGTTTAACGCCACTTACAATAATATTTGAGTTGTATCATGGCGGTCAGTTTTATTGGTGGAGGAAACAGGAGAAAACCACCAACCTGCCATAATTCACTGAAAAACTTTAGTACATA
This sequence comes from Gigantidas platifrons, assembly GCA_002080005.1. Lineage (NCBI taxonomy): Eukaryota > Metazoa > Mollusca > Bivalvia > Mytilida > Modiolidae > Gigantidas > Gigantidas platifrons. Next base: position 499,756 of record MJUT01005706.1, read on the forward strand.
ATGTTGTATTGAGTACACCTCGCCATGACGCGATTCGAACTCACAACTTTAGTGGTAATAAACACTGATTGCACATGTAGTTGTAAATCCAACTACTCTATGACCACGACCAAGACGGCTCCCTCGATGAACGTATAATGAGAATGGTAAAAGGTCAAACGAAACAAAACTACCACAAAGTCGGAAATGTTCCAACAATAGAAACATTATCACAGACACAGACAAGATTAACATGTACGTGGCAGTTCTCTTTCCTGGTTTGCTGTGGGTGAACTTGTTATTGACTTTTGAACAATAAAATATGCTTAAATAATAAAACGTAGATATCAAACTTAGTGCGCACATCACGTTTCTGGAATAACCTTCATCAGGTACGATCAAAAGTGCAAGTTTGGAAAGCCAAATAATTTAAAAAGTTTTGCGAGCAAGTAAACCAAAATGGCCTAAATAGGATCGCCAAAATCGGCAAAGGTCACCCATGCCTGCGGGAGGAGTAAAGTAATGAATTGTGGAGGGGCTAAGCTAGTTTTATGGTTCGTCACTCGTAATCACGTGATGCAGTCATATATGTGCTTTCTACATAGGAGTAAAATACTTTGGATTTGGTGCAATATCGGATGTAAAAAGATAAAAAAAAAAATGCATCGTCGGTAATTTACAGCTGTTCATGCTCCACTTGTTCACCACTCGTCACTCGTGTATCAACTGACAGAGAAATCCTTGTAGTCATTTAATCATTTTAAAACTCTTTGTTAAGTCCCGACGATTGTCTTTTATAGTTAATCAAATCACAGATTTTCAATGTATCTAAATTAAGAAAGGAATTCCTTGAAAATAAACGGAAACACCATTTTTTGCATAGCTTTTTTACCTCAGCATTCGGGTGATGAATGGAGAATAACATATCGTGAACAATATCCTGTGGAGAGTAACGAAGCGTGAACAATATCATGTCATTTCAGTGAAAAATTATTCATCCTGATTTTCCTTTGCTAAATGTTGTTTTGTAGACTTAACCGCTGTGGTGGTGTTTAAGTGTTAGCGTACTTGCCGCGAGTGCGGTAAATCGTGGGTTCGAGACTCGATCGGGTGAAACGAAATACCATGACATTTGTATTTGTGGCTACTCCAACTGCATCGGTGGTGTAATGGTTAGCATGCTCGCCGCAAGTGCGTTAAGTCGTGGGTTCGAGACTCGATCGGGAAAAACGAAAGACTATGAAATTCGTATTTGTGGCTTCTCCACTAAGCCAGCAGCATTAAGAAGAAAGAGCAAAGACGGGTTGACTCGTAATCAGGATGTGTCCGAGTGGGGCAACATGTCTATTCGCGGACTGTTTCAGTGAGCTAGCACTATGCAACTCCAGGAAAGCGTGTTGGTCTAAAACAAAGTGGACCTCATGATAATTGCATTGAAAATTAACTTGTTCACGCCATGAAATAGCTGAAAATGGCTGAGTAGGCGTTAAACAACAATCACTCACTCACTCTTTAGTAGACTTACCATTCATGCACTTGTACCAATGGCCTGAACCCATAAATTCGCTTGCCATGGCTCTTTTTATCATAACCTTTTCTTCTAAAGTTAATCCAATCATTCTGTCTGAAGCACCCTGCACATCTTTCCCCATTTGTGAAAGTTCATCATCGTTAATCTTGGTCTTCGATTCTAGTTTAATCAGATGCTGCTGAATGTTTTCTGGAAATTTATTTTCTTTTTCAGTTCTCATGTCAATTGGTTCCTCATCAGTTCTCTGGTCGATTAGTTCTTCTGTTCTCTGATAAATTATTTCTTCAGTTCCCTCATCAATTAGTTCTTTTTCAGTTCTCTGGTCGATTAGTTCTTCTGTTTTCTGATAAATTATTTCTTCAGTTCCCTCATCAATTAGTTCTTCTTCAGTTCTCTGGTCGATTAGTTCTTCTGTTCTCTGATAAATTATTTCTTCAGTTCTCTCATCAATTAGTTCTCCGTCAGTTCTCTGATTATTTAGTTCTTGTTCAGTTCTTTTGTCAATTAGTTCTTGTTCAGTTCTTTTGTCAATTAGTTCTTGTTCAGTTATCTTGTCAATTAGTTCTTGTTCAGTTCTCTTGTCAATTAGTTCTTGTTCAGTTATCTTGTCAATTAGTTCTTGTTCAGTTCTCTTGTCAATTAGTTCTTGTTCAGTTCTCTTGTCAATTAGTTCTTGTTCAGTTCTCTTGTCAATTAGTTCTTGTTTAGTTCTCTTGTCAATTAGTTCTTGTTCAGTTCTCTTGTCAATTAATTCTTCTTCAGTTCTCTTGTCAATATATTCGCCAGTTCTCTGATCAATTTGTTCTTCAGTTCTCTGATCAATTAGTGATAGTTCTTCTTCAGTTATTTGGTCAGGTACTGATACTTCTTCTTCAGTACTTTTGTCAGTGAGTGATAGTTCTTCGTCAGTATTAACGTCAGATAGTGATAGTTCTTCAGTAATTTGGTCAGTTACTGATAGTTCTTCTTCAGTTATACGGCCAACTAGTTCTTTTTTTAATCTATGAATGTCTATAACAAGGCTTAACCTGCGTATTTCTAAGGCAAATTCGTTGTACTCTTGTTTTGAAAATCTATCTCTCTTCATAAGCACCCAATTCATAAGACGTTTTGCCCATGCTAACAGAACAGGATAAATACCAAGTACCATGATTTCTGCCTCACACTTGCCTACTTGTTCAATAAATGTACATGAATTAGAAATCATCTCTAGCTTGGTGGTAGACTTGGACCTATCTACCTGTACGTGAAATTTCTCAAATACTCTATAATCCAAGTGATGGTAAGTTTGATTAAAGATAGAACGCACTTGACTTCTTTTGCTATGACAGTCAATCGATTCCTCCATACAACGCATTACTTTAAACACGTTTTCAATGTCATTATTAATTAATCGCAACTCATTACGGTATCTGCTAGAAGTTGTTATTCTTGTAGAACATCTCGGACATTTCAGAGACATTATACCGTTGCTGTTATCTATATTTGTTTTGACATACGTATCAAAACCTGTCACTTCAAATATGCATACACAGTCTTCTAACTGAATGAACACGGCATCTTCTTCGTCTTCTGTTCCAAAAAATAGTTCAGTCAGTTTATCGTGATCACATACTTTGCATGTTCTGATGCATTTTGTCTCGCATAGTAAACCAGGACAGGTATGGCCACAATTCAGTAAATAACTACATGGAGTGTTGCACTTTGGTCTGTCACACTTTTTGGAGCACACTTGTTCACATGTATAAGCATTAGGGCATCGCTTTCTGCAAATCCAATTACATGGTTCCCTGCATATAATGCATGGTACCCTACATGTGTTAGTACATCTACCACCATGAGGACATCGCCGCTGACATCTTGATTTACATGGTCCACAGGCATAGTTACAACTCTCTCTGCATATGTGTCCACAAACTAAGATTCTATTACACGTCTTTGTACAAGGCACGTGTAACCTACCTTGACTACATGAGGAGCAATTACCCGAACATTGATGTCCACATTCTAACATTTCAGGACATTTAATTTTGCACGGTGGATCATATTTATCACAACAATTTACCTGAACCTCGTGTCCACATCGACCAGTTGCTTTTACCAACTCATGGCAGTTCTGTTCTGTATTGCATGGCTGTGTGCATCTTCCCTGACAACGATGACCACATGATATGTTAAATGTGCAAGGGCTGTCGCATATGCCTAGACTGGGATCCTTATGACATGGCATAAATATTTCATGTTTGCATTTTGGATGAACCTTTTTCACACTTTCGTCGCATTGATCACAATTCAGAGGAAAGTGACAAGTTTTAGTACATTTGTGACCTCTTTCACACAGTTCCTCAGGACACGGTTTCATGCATTGTTCCTGGTGTCGATCATCATCCCTGTGGCATTTTCTTGAACAGTAATGGCCACAATCTCTTTTGAATTTGCATTCCTTTTGACAGCCTCCATCACCAACCAAATTAAAGTCTAAATCATTTGTAACGAAGGTGGATATTTTATGGTTTTGACAAATTAATTCTAATCGATTATCTAGAAACTCTCTTTTAAGAGCATCATCAACAATTTTCTCCCATAGCTTAGATTTAGTCTTCAACTGTTCAAAATTTCCAATAACATAGAGACCCTTTTTCGCCCTGGACAAAGCCACACAAATTCTATTGGCCTCTGACAAATAACCAATCCTGTTTTGGGGATTACTCCTGACAAGTGATAGCAGTATTATGTCATTTTCTTCCCCCTGAAAATTATCAACGGCTGTTATTCTGACACCTCTATTTTGAAAGTCGGTACTGACTGGACAATTTTCCTCTGGACACCACTCGCTCATTTTTTCATCAATAGGTCGGATTATTTTACGTAATAACCTAATCTGATCTAAATACGGTGAAAGTATTGTAATTTGAGATGAGGCATACCCTTGCAATCTTAGATATCTATACAACTGGCACAAAAATGATGCTTCGTGTGAATTTTTGTGGCTTCTTGATGCATGTTCACGTTCATTGTCCTCAAAATTTGAATGTGATATAAAGTGAATATTACTTTGCACACCCATGATGTTTTCGTAATGATAAACACTATCATCATTACAAAGGACTCGATATATATGAGGTACAAGCAGCTTAGAAATTGATGGTCTCATACGGTGTTGATATTGGAGAGTCCTGTATGGAAATTGTGACCTAATTAACCTCTCAAAAAGTGAAATGTTTATGTTATATTGTCTTGCTGTCTGATAGTCATTGTAGGCCGGACGTAGTTGCTGATGATCACCAATCATTATGAGTTGTTGGCAAGATGACGTCAAACAGGACACCACGTGGTGCTCTGGTATTTCTGCAGCTTCTTCCAATAGAATAATTTTAGGTGAAACCCTTTTGAGGATCTCTATATCACGTGCTGCTCTTGATGTTGTGCACGCAATTATTTTAGACCTCTGTAATATCTTTATATCAGCTACTTGTTGTACATCTTTGTAATGCTCTTGAGCTTTTCCATAACTTTTTTCACGTTCCTGGATTTCCTTTTGCAATGGAGCTAGTGATTTCGTGAGCCAATATTTGTATAGCTTCCACTTGCCTTCATTTGACAATCTATGTATATTAAAAACATCACGTACTTCATCATTAGACATAGCGGTAGTGTTTTTTATTTTGTCATGTAACTTTTGCATGAACAAGCGTCTTTGCGCGTACGTGTATATATCCCAAAAATTGCGTGAACCGTCATTGCTCTTTTTTGAAAAGATAGAAGACGATGAAACAGCCATATGCAATAAGTCAATGTCTAAATGCATATATTCCTGCCTCGTTGTGAAATGGTTGTCATAGTTTTCAGAGTCATCATCTCCATCATCTCTTGTATTCTCGTCCATGTCGAACAAATCAAATTCTTCACCATCATCCATGGCGTTATCGCTGCTTGTTTGTTCACTCGTCCAAGCATTTTCTTGTAGAACATTTATAACTTTAAGCCATTTTATTATCGTCCACGGTTCCCGAAGGCCATAGTAGTGATGTTCATTCATTACACCGCTGACACCGTAGAACCAATCCTCATGTACTATTCCTGATAGGAGCTCTGTCTCCATTTTCCTAAGCTTTTCGTGGTCCTGAATCCTCATATTTAAGTTCATTTTTGAGTCGAAAGCAATAACGTTACACCCATTTGTAACTTCACGGACAGTTCGTTTCACAACTCTCCTATGCCATCGGCTACCGCGAATACAATCGACCGTCTTGTAACTATATCGGTCTTTCCTGAGAACGGATAAATTGTGTCGTGTCAATTCTTCTACCTCAGATCTTGATCCCAGTCTAACAACGTCCTTTTGTTCTAAACCTGGAACGCGTTTTGTAATTTCTAATAAAAATTGATCAAGTGCATGATTTGTATAACTGATCAACAGAAAGGGTCCATCTTTTTCTTCATTTTCATTTCTCCAAATGTGAATATTATTTAACAAAAGTTCTGCTATTTTCAAACCAACCACCGTTTTGCCTGTCCCAGGAGGTCCCTGTATTAAAGCGAGCTTACTTTTCATTGCAGTAACAAATGCACCGTATTGTGAATCATCAAGACTAAGAGTAGATGCCTTTGGCCAGTTTTGTTCCTTTGATATATCTATGGTGCCTAACCCAGATCCAAAACAACTAAAATCAAAACCATCTTTACAAGACGTCGAACGTAAGTATTCAGGTTGTTCAATGTTAACACACAAAGAAACTAATTGTTCACCGAAAGGTAATTTACTCTTTTTTGTAGATACCAGACCATGCAGATTCTTGATCGATTCTAACGTGTGGAAATACGCTGGAAAGAAAGCTTGGCTCTCAATAAGTATAATGTCATTTGTCTGCCTAAGCATTGAAGATATTGCTGAATGTTCAATGAACTTTATTTCCACATGGCCTCGTTTTAAGTCTTCCGGTTTACGTTCGGCAACAGTTGCATACTGTATAAATGAAAATGACGTGTTCGTTAAGCAAACAAGCGACCCAAAGGTTAATAGTTTTCGTGTTAGCCAATTGATGTTGCTATACTGTGCAACATTAAAACTTATTCTCCAGGTTACGCCATTCTGTTGATTACAACATCTTGAGAGAAACTGTATATTTCTATAAACTCTGATATAGTCGTGTGTCCATCTTTTGCTGAGACATGAAGGGTCTTTAACTATATCTTTCTTCAAATCACATAATCCTTTGCAAAGAGGACGTATAAAATCTTGTCGGTGAACCATAAATAATCTCGTAAGGTATTCCGATTCATTGTCAAACTTTTCCGGAATATTTGAGTGTTCGAAATCTTCAATTTCGGAAATATCTGGGAGAATCGAAAGTTCAGACGTATCTATGTTTATAGTAACACTAGATGTTTTATTGTCCCATATGTCCCGAATCGTTTGTATTAAGGACATGATTTCGTTTTTCTGTGCATCGTCACTGATTTTTTGTAATACCCCGAGTTCTAATGAATCTAACGTCTGCAGCAGTTCAGTAGGCCCACACTTCAGATGAATTGAAAGGCCACTGATCAAGATCATTAAATTCTTTATCAAGTTGATCTGGTTTTCATCAAATGTTGTAATTTGTCTCTTCCGCAATGTACAAATAGTTTCCTTTATGTCCTGTCGGTCGAAAAACTTTCTTTCTTTGAGATAATACAGCGCCTTTTTAACTAAACAATGACTCGTTGATTCGCATAACCGAGCAAATATTTCTAAGAACAGAGCAATATTTTCAATGCTTTTATGTTCCAAGAGAAACGAGTCGACATCATCTTGGTAAGTACTCAAGTAACTCGCTAACCCATCTGCATCCATCGCTGACAATCTCAGTAAATCTATTTTTAGGTTTGACCTTGATAAACGATTTCTCTCGACTTTCCCAGCATCTTGTCTATTGTTTTTATTAGAGGTGTACCGAACTGAATTGTGCTCGTGATGGTTTCCCTCAAGGTTATTTCTTGCATCATTGTATAATCCTTCAGCAGTTCTGCTTGACTTTGATCTTCCGTCAGACGTATGCTCACATATTTTTGAAAGTTTGTGTTGTGTAGGGTCACATTCTGCATTATTTATTTTCCTTTTGCCATTATAATTCCTTGAATATTCATTTGTTGTAGGACATCTATATGCATATTCCTGTTTGTGTGTATCGCCCCGATCTAACCTACTCTCAGGACCATGTGTGTGTTCATCTCTTAGATCTAACCTAAACCCAGGACCATGTGTGTATACATCTCTTAGATCTAACTTACTCTCAGGACCATGTGTGTGTTCATCTCTTAGATCTAACATACTCCCAGGACCATGTGTGTATTCATCTCTTAAATCTAACATACTCACAGGACCATGTGTGTGTACATCTCTTAGATCTAACCTACTCCCAGAACCATGTGTGTATTCATCTCTTAGATCTAACCTACTCCTGTGTTCATGTGTGTATTCATCTCTTAGATCTAACCTACTCCCAGGACCATGTGTGTATTCATCTCTTAGATCTAACCTACTCCCAGGTCCATATGTGTGTTCCTCTCTTAGATCTAACGTACTCCCAGGACCATGTGTGTGTTCATCTCTTAGATCTAACCTACCCCCAGGACCATGTATGTGCACATCTCTTAGATCTAACCTACTCCTGTGTTCATGTGTGTATTCATCTCTTAGATCTAACCTACTCCCAGGACCATGTGTGTATTCATCTCTTAGATCTAACCTACTCCCAGGACCATGTGTGTGTTCATCTCTTAGATCTAACATACTCCCAGGACCATGTGTGTATTCATCTCTTATATCTAACCTACTCCCAGGACCATGTGTGTGTTCATTTCTTAGATCAGACTTCCAGCCACGACCATGTTTGTGTTCATCTCTTTGGTCTAACCTATTCCCAGGCCCATGTGTGTGTTCATCTCTTAGATCTAACCTATTCCCAGGACCATGTGTGTGTTCATTTCTTAGATCAGACTTCCAGCCACGACCATGTCTGTGTTCATCTCTTTGGTCTAACCTATTCCCAAGCCCATGTGTGTGTTCATCTCTTTGGTCTAACCTATTCCCAAGCCCATGTGTGTGTTCATCTCTTAGATCTAACCTATTCCCAGGACCATATGTGTGTTCATCGTTTTGATATAACCTACCCCCAGGACTATATGTGTGTTCATCTCTTAGATCTAACCTACTCCTAGGACCATATGTGTGTTCATCTCTTAGATCTGACTTTCTGCCAGGACCATGTGTGTGTTCATCTCTTAGATCTGACTTTCTGCCAGGCCCATGTGTGTGTTCATCTCTTAGATCTAAGCTACTCCTATGTTCATGTGTGTGTACATCTCTTAGATCTAACTTACTCCCAGGACCATGTGTGTGTTCATCTATTAGATCTAACCTACTCCCAGGTCCATGTGTGTGTTCATCTATTAGATCTAGCCTACTACCAGGACCATGTGTGTGTTCATCTCTTAGATCTAACCTACTCCTAGGACCATGTTTGTGTTCATCTCTTTGGTCTAACCTATTCCCAGGCCCATGTGTGTGTTCATCTCTTAGATCTAACCTATTCCCAGGACCATATGTGTGTTCATCTATTAGATCTAACCTACCCCCAGGACTATATGTGTGTTCATCTCTTCGATCTGACCTTCTCCCAGGACCACGTGTGTGTGTATTCCTCAGATCTGACCTCGCAAGTATGTTCTTACGTGCATCATTCACACCCAGATCTGACCTTCTCTCAGTACAATTCCAATTGTCATTAGATATGAAATGTTTATCACAGCTTGAGTGTTCCTTTTCCATTCGTTGATACTTTCGACTTCTGTTGTTATCAGAGTAAAAGGAACTAAGTTGTCTTTTCATTGGTCGTTTATTCTCAAAAGGTGTATTCGATCGTCTTCTGTCGGACTCCCTCGCGTGAACAATATTTATATGACTACTCGTTGGCGGGTGTCGTCTTCCAAGTCTATTGTCTCCATCTCTAGTATTCGATCGTCGTCTTTCGTCTGACTTGTGATGTCCAGTGACGTCATTTCTACATGACGTAGATGACAGACATGTCCGCAAATGGTCGCCAAATCTTTCTTCACATCCTTCCCCTCTTCTAGATGTATTAGTTTGTTCCTCACTACTATGACTATTGGTAGTTTTCTTCTGTGCATCTTTATAAGTTTCTTCTATAGCTTGATAGTGATGTCTACGCCGATTATCATCACTCTTTTCGTGCCGATATGGTCTACTTTGCTTGTGTACAGTCATGATATCAGGACTTCGAGATAAGGACGTTGGCGATTGACACTTATCGTTGGAGGATGCTGTACATGAATATCCGTTATATCCTTCCTCTACCTCTTTACTGTTGGCTCTGCTGTTATCGCTTTGATATGTAGTCCTTTCAGCTTCATTTTTGTCTTGTGTGGTAACATTGCATCCACCGTCATTGGTCAGATTCGATGTCGTTTGGATGTACTTCTGATGTTCACTCGTCGTAGCAGGGTCATCATTTGCATTCTGAAACGTATCGATATTTTCGACAAGCGTTTTACATTCGATGGAACGTAATATATGATCAGTGTTATTATCAATATTCGGGGAAATATATACTTGTCTCTTATCTGTTAATCTGGGAACATTGGTATTTACGTGAATGTTGTCACTGCTTTCTCCCTTAGAATTGTCTTCTATTTCCAATGATATTTGAGTTGATATCTTCAGTAACTCATTCTCTGGTAAAGTTTCGAAATCTATGCCATCATAATTTACGCTTACTGGGTTATTATTATCTGATATAGTCTGTTCTAATTGTTGTCCTGTCCCCCTAATGTATAACTCCTTCTTTTTCTGACTCATCTTTGTTTACACTTATCTTTGTTTACACTCATCTTTCTTTACACTGATCGAGATCTATACAAATGTAGAACTTGTTTAAAACGATATATGAAATAGTGTTATTTTTTAAAGGAAAAAATAAATTAATGTAGAACTTGTCTAAAACGATACATGAAATATTGTTATTTTTTAACCGAAAAAATAAATTATTGATATGATAATTTAAATCTACCAATTTGTTTGTGTGTGTGTGTGTGTTTTGCGTTTTATATTTTAAAACATAGTTCACGGTGAGCGAAGTAAGCCCATACTAAAACTAAAGTACCCCGGGGTAATATTATTATACTAGTAAGTCTGAGAGAACTTCGTTCACTGAAAGTGAATATTTAGTAAATGTACATCATTGTGACAGTTGTTGTTGTACAAAAAAGATGTTAAAGTGGTTAAAATCTGCCAAAGAAAAGGAAAAAGAAAAGAGGCCAGGATTACCAAATCCAGAAAATGCCAGTACACCTGAGAAAAATGATATTATGGAAAAAATAAGCGATATGGTGAATCATCGGATCATGTTGATTTACGGACATCCATCATCAAACCCCTTCACGCTAAATGGATTATCAAAACATTACAAAAGATTGCTAAGGACAAAGAAATGTTTATTAAATCATTTAACCTTGTGGGAATTGAAAGGGAATGTTTTGACAGATCAACTGATTAACTATAATTGTACAATAATACCCCCAGCAAAGCTATTCATAAAACTGGCCTCCCAAATCAGATACCGACCACTTTTTACGCCTGATGATTATATTCATTACTGATTTTATTAACCATGACCCTTTAAAAGGTCAAGGTAAATGAGTGTGAGTGTTCGACTTCTGTTTTATTATCGTCTTATATACCTAATATTTATTACAGACGATATAAATAAACAGACCATAGTCGAGCACCCCTTTACGGTTGCCGTTTAAAGAGTAATGGTTAATAAAACTAGTAATGATTAAATTCAACATGCGTAAAAAGTTCCCGGTAACTAATTTTGGTATCCAGCTTGTGCCTTGTCCGACCGCGATTAAATTATGTCGGGACTCTCTAATTTGACCTTGAACCTATTCATAAATATCAAGGTGTATTCGAGTGGGATATCACGTACACAACACATGTACTTGACTGTTTACATTATTTGCATCCACTCAGTAACAATAGTTCGACTTCAAAGAGATTATATTTACGACGCAATAATTCATTTTAACCCAGCTTTTTTTTCGTATAAGATATCATTTGTGGATAGGCGACTAACGGAGAATAAGTTTCAAAAAATAATTGCTTGTAGATTTTTAATTTCATTTATTAACAATGTAAGATTGCAATACAAAAAATGACTCTTTGAATGTAGATTTTGTTACTGGTTCGATTATAGCAATAAAATTGAAATGCACATAACCAGATTTGAGTAAAATTTTCTATTTATAATTTCCCCCTTGATGCAGGTCAGATGTTCCTTTAAAATATAAATTAATCTTCTGTACAAAGCAAAAAAATAAAAATAAAAATAAAAATAAAAATAAAAACCAAAAACATGCATATTTCATTTTATTAACTAGTTGAATTATTATTGTACAAGTTAGATACCGTACATTTCAAACAAAAGAACTGGGCATTATAGAATATGGAAAGTTTCTTTTTCGGCGTCTCGGCCTTCACCTGTGTACTCGTGCGGAAAAAGAAGCCTCCCAGATCCAATTAAGGACAGTTCTTTTGTTTGAAATGTACGATATCCTATACTTAGGTATAGGTTAAACAATAGTTTTCCGTATTTTATGAGCTTTAAAGTTCATAAAACATGGAAAACTAGCGTTTGACCAGTTTAGAACATACTCACCTATCCGAGAAAAATAAAACAATCAATAATTAGCAATAATTAGTCAAATAATGAACTTTAAGTATCTGTACAGAGAAAAATGTATTTACTTAAAAAGTCCAAACAAATAAAATGAAAATGTACCCTTAAGACTTTTCTTTTTAATATGATCATGATTAAAACTGTTTCTTAAATAAGTGAACCATGTGTTAAAAATGCTCACGCCCATACTAATAATTATCTATAGGTGATAGAAAGATGGATAGAAATGTTCCTTGTTTTAATCTTTTTTCTGAAGAATTGGCATTTAGAAGATTTAGATTTAATTCAGACTGAGACTCAGCAACCAATGTTCAGTAACAAACCCGCAAATAGTAGTAATAATAGATTTGGAGATGATGTGTCTACCACAGAATTTGAAAAACGGATTAGTGACCAAATTCCCCCAAAAAAACTAAAAATGTGAAATTTCAGTTATATATTTAGCTTTTGCTTTGCCCTATGTTTTTTTTATGTTTGAAATCAACCGTTTACATTTTATTCCATTACTGTCTTCCATATTCACTTATTTAAGAAACAGTTTTAATCATGATCATATTAAAAAGAAAAGTCTTAAGGGTACATTTTCATTTTATTTGTTTTATTTTTGTACCAAGACAAGATGCATTTTTTCCATAAACGATATAGACATATTGAAATGTGAAATTTCAGTCATATTTTTAGCTTTGCCTTTGTTTTATTTTATTTTTTTATTTTTATTATTTATTTATTTTACAGAAAATGGTTTTCTATGTTTGATAATTTATTGTAATCCAGGCAGATTTTCATTGTTCTCTAATCAGACTTAGTGTGAACGTTATTGAGTCATTCTATACCTAATAAGAGAACAATGCAAATCCTGTCAATCGTGACATTTTATAAAACATAGAAAACCATGTTTTATGAACATTAGAGTAAAAAATCCAAGCTTATGATTGGTCGAGAAGAGGTGATTATGTAATAGTTACCGACTGAGATCGAGGTGTTCAAGCTAGATGAACACCTGAGTCCGTGCAAATTGTGCGCCGAGACCGCGTAGCGGTCGGGTGCTCAAAGCACGGGCGAGGGTGTTTTTCTAGCTTGAACCCGAGATCGAAGTCGGTAACTGACTTACACTCTAGTGATATTGTTTATAAAAATATATAATATCAAAAATATTGAATTTGCTTGTTGGGTGAAAGTGGATAAAGTCGTAGGTACTTGTACATTTATATTGTAGTATTTGAGAAAAAAAAACATACATTTGACTAACAGGTGGATATTTTATATAGTATTATGGAATAAACTATTGTTTTAAATCTATAACGGTAGTGTTGTTACATAAACATTTAAAATGCAATTCACCCCCTCACCCCTCCCGGGTCACATAAAAAAACAGTCATACCAACACAACATCGTTCTCTCATTTTTGCTATCTACCGTTTGTATTGGAAATTTAATATTACAAGTCCGCAACTTGCACGATGACTGCACTTTAACCTCATTAAGTACAATTCCTCTGTAAATTAAATTCGTTTTAAATTTCGAGAAAAGACGAATTTTTCATATTCGCAAATCGTTTTTGGATGAAGACGATGTTTGACACTATATTTTAAAAAGGTTTAATTAACATTCAAGTTCCAATGAAGTCACATATTTTACAGGTTTTAAAAAAAAAATATTTTGGTTTTTTTTGTGTGTGTAAAGTAACATGATCTCATTTTGTAGTTTTTTATTTTCATAATTTTACTCTTTGCCATTTTTACGCACTTGTTATATTATTTATTGTATAACTTTTGGAATTATTTATTTGTCAAAATAGCCGCACGTGTGTTAGACCCAGACCACATAGTGATGTCACTTGAACACCTCGGCACTGTGCCAGGTGTTCAAGTGACTTCACTATTTGTCCTGGGCCTAAGAGACGTGCGAATTCTTTTGACAAATAGGTATTTCCAAAATTTGAATACCTATCGAAAACAATAGAACTAGTGTGTAAGTTCTAATCTTTATTAATACTACATTGTGTGTGACAGTTATACGAGGTGTCAATTCTTAATCAGTGTGACATGAAATTTACCTGAACTTTATTGATTTTATTTGTCTCTTTTAACACGTAATGAAATTAAAACAATAAATTGTTTAATCTACTTTTATTTGTAAATCAATTTTGAAAAATAATATGTTGTTTTGTGAGTTTCGGCAACTTGTGTACTTTTTACAACACCACAGGAGTGTATTCAATAAGATTGTACAAATGTATGTTGTTGCATGAATGATCGATTGGTGAACATTTAATTTAGGTAACCCAAGAAAATTATATTTAGTAATAGTTCTTGACATTGTATAGATTACTTTGTTGATATAATTTGCATCAGGTGCGATGCCTTACGCTACAGAGATGAACATTTCATGACTTTGTCTTTTCAATGCACATCATATAATGCAAGGTTGAATCTCGGCTTCATTTATTCATTTATTCGTGTGGTTATGGGTTGTTATCTCATCGACATTTACCCCATATCTCTTTTTACTTTTATTCATACATTCAAAGGGTTTTTGCTACTCATTACAAACATAATTTACACGAGGTGATATTTTCGCGAATTTTTCCTCTCCGTGAAATTAGCGAAAATAAAGCCCTCGCGAAAATTTCCCATTTCACAGTAGAGTCGATCCTCTTCGCGTAGATATTAAATGAAGTGATTGATTGTTGCTTAGCGCCTATTCAGCAATATTCCAGCTGCATCATGACGAAAACAAATTAATTTTCAATGTGATGATGATGAGGTACACTTTGTAGTAGACTGACACGCTTAGTTGATTTGTTTATAGTGCTAGCCCACCGAAAGATCAGTCGCAGATAGACATGTCGCTCCACTCGGACACAATATCATGATTCCGATCCAACCCGTTTTTGCTCTTTCTCGTTTATCCTGCGTGACTAGCAATTTTATAGTCGTTGGTTTGACCCGATGGTAGTTCGAACTCACAATCTACCGTACTGGAGGCGAACACGCTGACCATTACCTCATCGATGTGGTTGATTTTAAATGGACCAAAACATTAATCGGTATTAGTTGAATATTCGATTAATTTAATTAGAATTAGATATTAGATTGTTTTAATTCTTTTCGTTTCGGCGATACACTACCATCTAATGACATCACGTATAGGGTCACGCCAAAGTTCATATGTTCAATCGACCAATCACCGATAAGCCTGACAAAAGTTAAGGTATTAAAATCAATGATGTTGGCAGATTGGTCAATTTATTTAAGTGTCTTGCATATGACTGGGTGGTCAAAGATCAATGAAAGTTTACTGACCTTGGAGGGAACATTGTTTAAGAAATACTTCATGGAAGCCATACTGTGTTGTGAGTTTTAACATGGGTTGGGGGACATCAGTATTTTATCCCGAGCAGAAACGAGGGATACAATTTAATAATATCCTGTTTACTTATTTTAAAACTCAGAAGACATATGGCTTTCATGAATTATTTCGATTCTGATATGTCTTTAGAACAGTACAAATACGGTAGTACACCTTGATGGGTAAGGTGGTAATTTATATTCATGCTTGCGGGAAAGGCCACACACAATTTATTCGCCGCATGTTGACTGTTCTATCTTTCAACCTGCCAAATTCGAGCAGAGGATAACTCCTAATCATGTGCTTTTACGACGGAAAAGTGTCTTTGATGGAACAGCCGTAACAATAATATTGTGTTTGCACTTTATTAAATTTTGGATATGATGATTATTTTCAGTAAATATAGATGTTTAAAACATTGACAACAGTGGTAATAATTTTATGTGGTGATTTTATCACTTCGCTTAAAGGTGTACTCCACGCATCTGCTAATGTGATTTTGTCATCTAAATAAATCGCTCGTTTGCTTACAAAGCGAAAGAAGTGCATAATATGAACATAGATGCTACTGTTTACCAAAACATAAACAGCAACATCTAATTTTAATGAGATTGGTATCAAGTCATCTCTGTTGTGCTTCACTCGATAAGTTCTATAATCGGATCTTTTTTTTATTTTGAGTTATCAATAGAAGCAACTTATATATAATATCTGACTTCGAGATACCAACATTTGACCGTATAACGTTACGTCTTATTCGATATTACAGTGATCATGTTTACTGAACAGCATCGGTGGTGTAATTGTTAGCGTGCTCGCGTCGAATGTGGTAGATGGTGGGTTCGAGCCCCGATCGGTTCAAGCCAAAGACTATAAATTTTGTATTTGTTGTTTCTCTGCTAAGCACGAATCATTAAGGAGAAAGAGCAAAGACTGGTTGGCACGGAATCAGGATAATGTGTCCGAGTGGGACGACATATCTATCCGCGGACTGTTAGTGAGCTAGCACTGTAGAAATCCAGCTAAGCGTGTTGGTTTACTACAAAGCGGACCTCATCATCATTTCATTAAAAATTAACTTGTTCTCACCATGATATAGCTGAAGTTTACTGAGTTGGCGTTAAACACCAATCACTAACTCACTCATATCTACTGCTCCAAATTAAAAATGTTGCATAGTCAATGATTATCTAGCTCGTGCTAGTGCACTCTTGCAGTTCCAGTATAATTACTTAATAATGAAAATAGACATTCGTGACTGATATCTTTCTTGGTTATCTGAAGTGTTCAGAAAATACAGGATGGACAACGTACGTCATACATCCGGGTATTGTTTTATCGAAAACTTTATAATGGCGGAAATTGTTCAACCATCTGACAAAATAAGACTCATTTTTATACTATTTTAAGGTAGCACTAGAGGGAAATTTTGTTTGCCTTGACTACCAGTCTTTAAAAGATTATTTCTCAAAAACTACTAAATGGAAATTAAATATCTTGATATCTATGTGTTTCTGAAAGATTGCTCTTTATTGTAAGCTAAATTTCATATTTCAAAATCAATTTAATCAAAAGTTATGTAATATAATGCGCAAAAACTATGGTATGCTCTTTGATTAAAAATAGCATATCCAGGTCAAATCACACACCAGAAATTGTTATTTCCTCTGCAAGATCTAACTACAGCCTACAAAACCGTGTCTCAGAATTTTGATATATGGTTTCATTCATTTGTTATGTCATAAAGACTGTAAAAGCTAATCCTTCCATTCTGTTCCCAATTTCAAAGAGGTATAAATATTTTTAGAAACAAAATTTTTGAAATCTGAGACAATATTTTGTATAATACACCCTACAGAATAACATATAACAAAATCAGGTCAATAGAGGCACCCATAAAGTTGCTATTCTAAATTCAAGTTAGTATTTCACTCATAAAATAAAGCTCCAAAATAGCCTCAAAACAAAATTTCCCTGTTTTGGCCCCATTAAATCTACACAAATGCTTTCAATATCATTGGGAATACTTGGGGAGTGACCTAGAACATTATTTCAATCAAATTAATTACACATCATGTATATAATATATACACAGGCTGTTATTTCTGCATTATAAATGCACTGGCCATCCTATTTTGTCCCACTCATGGCATTTGCAGGGAGATTTGACGTCACTGGTTTGATTCCTGCTGATCAGTATGGTCAATGCCCCTCCCCTTATTACATAACCAGAAGCCATAATTAATAAAGGGATTACAGGAGAGATTAGTATTACATAAAGTTTGCAACACAAGTGAATTAAATGTAAATAAATGAAATAAATAAATGCAACATTAAAGTTAAACTTTGTTTATTGAGAAATATTGACAGAATGTCAATAGAAATCTGTGAAGTTAATAAGTTACACTTGTATAACACCTCTGAATAGAAATAGACTGGTCCGAAGGGAAAAGTTTTGAGAATTTACTCAAATAATAAAACAAAATTGAAAATAAAATCATCAAATAAAGGGGAAAAAATATGGCGAAAGTTCCCAACAGAAGATACTGTCATCATCTGAGTTTAGAAGACCACAGAAATGCTTTTGTTGAAGCCGTCAGAGAAGCTGGTTTGTTGCTTCTTCATCCATCATTACATAAATTAACCACAATATAAATAATGGTCAATAGAGGTCAACAGGAGACTGATAAGAAAGCTATTAATTACACCACTGATTGATAGATAAGCCCCTCCTTTTTATTATTTAGATAAGAACAGATTTGACCATGTGCTTTTGTTTACATACATGTATATAAATTAGCTGATTACACATGAATTAGATAATATACTGACATTTCTTTGATGTAATATGTTAATGAACATATATATCTATTGAAAAATAAAAGAAAACAAAATTCGATAAAAAATGCCATTTTGCCTCTAGTCCTACCTTAGCAACGAACCTGTATGATAAAAGCCAGACCAATTACCCTACGGACTTGTATGGTAATATTTAAATTTGTAATATTCAAAAAGCTGTTGTCATTTGTCTAATCATTCTGACAGCATTTCCTTTTGATGCTTATCCATATATGTATAATAAATATTGTCGGAATGATTAGACAAATGACAACAGCTTTTTGAATATTATCAATGTAAACAGCATCAAAATAACTGAAACAAGCGCCGTTCTAATCGTTTTCATTGGCGTCATCTGTGACGTCAGCGCTTATACTGCTACCGTTCCCTTCTGTCGCTCTGCATGAATCCGGTTCCAGAAATGCTTTATTATGTCCACGAACATAACACGGAAGTTTATTTGACCCCCTTTATAGTACAAAAAAATCACACAATTGCAGGATATAAAGGATCTAACACCGGTAAAAGGGCAAGACGGGAAAATCTCAGACACCCAAGGGAAAGATGTCTGGTCTCCAACGAGGCTCCGCCATAAACACTTAATTATTTATGTGTTTTCATAAACTTCATATTTGTGTTTTTAACTTCCGGTCAAGATTGTAATTCCGGAATGTTAAAGTAGTGAGAAAAAGAATCAAACACCGGTACTCGTTGGAGACCAGAAATCTTTCCCTTGGGTGTCTGAGATTTGTCCGTCTTGCCCTCTTACCGGTGTTAGATCCTTTATATCTAACACGGCTAAAAATAGGAACTGTGCTGTCTCATTAGTGAGAAAAATAATTCTAATTAGATTTTTGTTGAATCACATTAAAATCACCGTCTTTATTGTCGTTGGAGGTCCAATTACCAGGGTGGGGAACGATTGAGGGCCCATTAACTCGTTTAACCCCACCACATATTTTAATATATCTTAACTAGTACCTGTATTTTCATCGGCATATCACGTGGTAGATGACGTGTCCTCAATGACTTGAGGTGAGAAGTTGTGGTTCGTTTAGTTCAAATTTGTGTACATTTTACGAAGACTGTGTAAACGTTATTTTTATTATTGTTTCAAAATTGGCTTAGCACGGACAAATCTTTCAAATTGAAATGAGTTCTCCACACTTGTTGTTGCTCTCCCCTTTCCAAAGAGACAAAGGAAAAAAAGGAGAGCAGGTCAGGATATCTTATTTTAATTATAGTGAGACAAAATTACAAGTTGTATCACAACACGGCACCAATTTGGTAGACTCAATGATGCTGGAATCTACCAATGGTATATCTGATGTGGATCCCTCAACTAGTTTCTGATTCTTAGCCCACAATGACACGCAAATGACCTCTCACTTACAATAAATCTGACCATAGAGCATGGACCTCAAATAACCAATATTAGCACTTACCGATATTATATATATATAGTATGGACACCAATTACTACATGTAAAGAAAGGGGCCCGGGTGGCTCAATGAGTTAGGTATTCGGATTACCTAACAACTCATACAAGCCTATCACCAATATGGCGTGGGTTCGCACCGGCTTTGTAAATTACAAAAAAGGGTCGGTGCATTCGACTCGCAGCCGCAAGTGATAAAGTTTACCAGTTGCCCATGGTCGACGTTCTCTCCGGTACTCCGGCTTCTTCCACCACTAACACTGGTCGCCATGTCATAGCTGAAATATTGCTGAAAGTGGCGTCTAACACCAAAAATCAGCAAATCATCATCACCAATTAAAGAAAACACTTACCGCCATTATACAGGCATCATAGCGGCTTCATTGTGATCCTTTGTACATATAGGAAAGACACTGTGATACTTAATTGGAAAAATGCCAACAGTTTATTCGTTACTTTGGTGCAACGTCAAAACAATAATTTTCGGAAAATGTTCAAATCAGGAAGTAGATTTCCTAAAAATAGTTTATTTATTGATTACAAAAAGCATTTAAATTAATGTACCTGATACACTAAGTAGATATACTGACGTAAGAATTACCTACACATGGTTTTATGAAAATGTTAGATATTAGACAGAGCGTGAAACCCACTTGGTTAAGCTGATCGAGTTACGGACATGATCGTCAGTCGGACAGAAAGTAGCTTCCAAAATAGACCTTTGAGCATATATTGTTAAGGGAAGCAATCAGGGCCCTCTGAAAGCAGGAAGTGTCCGACTCACGATCAATTTACCCTTCTACAGGTACACAAAACTGTCAGTATCAAAGTCCGATCAAACCAAAGTTTGGTTGGCTCGCAATCAGGATAATGTGTCGTAGTGGAGCGACATGTCTACCTGCGAACTGCATGCACTTTCAGTGAGCTAGCACTATGAAAATCCAATTAAGTGGGTTGGTTCAGTACAAAGCAGACACCATCTGATAGAAATGTAACTTGTTCTTACCATGATATCAGGGCCTCCAAGAGAAATTCTGCAAGGTGGAACAAGACTGCTTTGAGGCCCTGGGTACAGGTTGAGACTCCTCTCCAAATTTAGGATGAATGAAAAAAAAAAGTGTTTTGGTGAGGCTATGGGGCCCTACATAGATTCACGGGGTCCTTCTTGGTTCCCCCGGGCCCCGGACCGATGTACCAGCTGAACTCCCGTCTCATAGGCCGTGCATAATATGTCTGGAAATTGCTCATTTGGAGTTAAACAGCGACCACCCACTTGCTCACTCACGTTTTTCTTCTTCATGGACATTTGTTCTGAATAAAATTTATTTTATTAATGCTTATTATTTCATTTTAATAAATGTATTATAAATGTATTTGTATTGGTTTTTTCACTCTTTCCTGTGACGTTTGAACATTCAATACATTCAAAAATGAAATATAAAATATTTTTGATCAATTTTTTTTATTGAATGTTTTAAATCAATGACGTAAATCAATATACTTCGTCTATAAATGATCTTCTCATAGACAAGGCTAATGTATTCACAGAATGTCCGCGGTACAAACGTACCTACGCCATGAAAGATTTACAATTTGACAATCAGTGGTATTTAAAAAATCCTGTCTATATAGATAATAATTAAAAAATGTTCAGACGTGCGAGACGCGATTTTTAATATACACTCGCGAGGTAACATTGTCTTGTGACTACAGGTATGACTATTTTTACTACTGGTGGGTTTTGTGACTGTCCCAGTTTGTCAACTATCTTTGTTTTTTGTCATAAGTCCACCGTATTTGCTAATTTATGATTTAATCGCATCGGTGATACATGTAGTTTGTCAACTATCTTTTTTTGTCATAAGTCCAACGTATTTGCTAATTTATGATTTAATCGCATTGATGATGTAATGGTTAGCGTGCTCGCCTCGCGTGTGGGTAGATACTAGGTTCGAGTCCTGATCGAATCAAAACTTATGTAATACATTTTTGTATTACATATTGTAGAATTCGGAAACAACTTACAAACATATTTTTTCATTTTAAAGCATATTCATTAAGTTTTATCGGTGGAGAAAATTGGAGAAAACTACCAAACTATCGGAAGTTAGGAAAGTTTGACGCTACCAAAAGGGTAATCAGAAGCCGTAAGTCAAAGAAGGACAGACAATGCAATGGCCAAAAAAGAATAAAAAAGGCAAACAATGATCTACAAAATACGAAACGGGAAAAAAGTGAGCAACAGGATTTCCAATAAAAACGGTGATAACCTAAAATGCTCCGGAACGGCATAGGTAGTTCCTGTTCCACTATTAAATGACACACGACGAGCTGCAGTCGAACTGATACACGATAAAGTGCTCATGGCCTTTGAAAGCATATTAGGTAGATGTCAATACAATCACCTTGTACAATCGCGACAATGGTGGTGGCGGCTCATAGCATATGGCTGAAATTGTGCATGCTTTGTTAACTGTTCCTTATTTAACCATCAACACCACGACTTTAGCTTCACTTTCAGCTAACCTTTTGTTTTTTATTTTCTCAATCTCTCACGTTACATTTGATTTGTATTTAATGTCGCTTCTGTAAATAACAATGCAATCGTCATTAACACGACATATTAGAAAGACTATTATACAAATATTTGTTCATTTACTCGTTCTAGGGAAGCAATTCCCATGTTTTAACTATATTATTTGACTTGTTTCATATTGAGAAGTTTCTAATTGTAGATTCTATGTACCTTATATTCATATTTGTCACAAGGGGTGCTGCTATGTATATTGCAATCATCATATTTTGATTTTGTTTTTTTTTTCATATTAAAAAAAGCTTGATAATGACTGTTGTGTGTATAAAACTGATGTTTACGAACCAGACGTAATCATGAATTATTTTTTGTTTAATATAAACGTTATATTTACACCATGTCATTCGTCACTGTTAGAACTTTTAGTGGCATTTAGTACTGTAGTATGGGGTTAGAATGTTGATTTTCATTTTTACAAATCTTGTGTATCTTTTGTGCGTTTCATGGACATTAGGAACCAATTCTACTGAAGATCATATGTCAGGTATTTATTACACAATATTAACTATAGTCCGTTTGATTTCTATAAAACCAACAAAAGTAAATTCTTAAAAATCCAGTTTTCAAATCAACAATATTTTTTCTAGATGTATAATATTAATATATGATATATACGAACTCTGATAATTAACTAAAAAAATGTTGGTCCATTATTTAAAAAATTACCCATTAGGTCTCTGTTAATTATATGCTTACCCTTCCGGAGCACCTCAGATCACCCATTGTTGTTAGTGGCGTTCGTGTTACTCGATCTTTAGCTTTATGCATATGTTTTGTAGATCGTTGTTTGTCCTTTTGTACTTTTTTTACCATTGTGCTGTCCGTCCTTCGATTTACGGATTCTGATTACCCCTTTGGTATCTTCAAGCTCTCCTTGGATTAGATTATATAACTAATAAAAGAATAATGACAATGAAACTGTAGAGGTGAAATAATACTTTTCAACGAGGTGTTAGTATCTTCCGAAAAACAATATTTTGAAAGATAAGATAAGATGTTTAACAGTAACACGACGTGTGTCACAAGTGGAGCAGGAACTTGTTACCCATCAGGAGCACATGCGTACACTCCGATTTTTAGAGTGGGGTTTGTGTTGCTCAGAAACTGAAATTATGTGTGAATACTCGACTAAGCTCAGTATTTACTATGTGTGTCTAATCAAAGAACTTGGCATTTCCTAGAAATGTATTAATCCCACTTACAAACATATTAGTGTGGACAAGGAATATATTTTTGCAAATCACAAGGCATTTACAAGTATGTCATCTATGAATATTCCGATTAATTAGGAAAATTATTTTATTTTAATTTATTTTATATTGGACACCAAAACTTCACAAGAATCCATATAGATAAAGGTATATTTTCAGTTATTCTACTTGTTCAACAAAAAAGGAATTGAGGTGTTGACGAGAGAGCAGCGGGATCAGTAGAGGTGTTGAGAGAGTAGCGGGATCAGTCGAGGTGTTGATGAGAGAGCAGCTGGATCAGTCGAGGTGTTGATGAGAGAGCAGCGGGATCAGTCGAGGTGTTGATGAGAGAGAAGCGGGATCAGTTGAGGTGTTGATGAGAGAGCATTGGGCTCAGTCAAGGTGTTGATGAGAGAGCAGCCGGCTCAGTCGAAGTGTTGGTGAGAGAGCAGCGGGCTCAATCGAGGTGTCGATGAGAGAGCAGCGGGATCAGCCGAGATGTTGATGGGAGAGCAGCGGGATCAGTCGAGGTGTTGATGAGAGAGCAGCGGGATCAGTCGAGGTGTTGATGAGAGAGAAGCGGGATCAGTTGAGGTGTTGATGAGAGAGCATTGGGCTCAGTCAAGGTGTTGATGAGAGAGCAGCCGGCTCAGTCGAAGTGTTGGTGAGAGAGCAGCGGGCTCAATCGAGGTGTCGATGAGAGAGCAGCGGGATCAGCCGAGATGTTGATGGGAGAGCAGCGGGATCAGTCGAGGTGTTGATGA